>JANHGN010004634.1:0-21694 GCA_024605025.1 Megaceryle maxima | reverse complement strand
AGGTGGTGGAAGCCCCATCCCTGGAAGTTTTTAAGGCCAAGCTGGATGGGGCTCTGAGCAACCTGATCTAGTGGGAGATGTCCCTGTCCATGGCAGGAGGAGTTGGAACTAGATGATCTTTAAGGTCTCTTCCAACCCTGATGCTTCTATGATTATATGTGTAATGCTATAGATAATATAATGTAACAATGTACTTTAAATAGTGTAATCCTATGGAAAAATACAGGTGGAAAGGAAATTAGCAAGAAAATACAGAAACTTTCAGTTAAAACCCATGAAAGTCTAGCTGATAGTTCTTTCACTGATTCAGGGTCAATTTCTAAGAAGCTCTTCCCAGAAAGGTTGAGAATATTTGCAAGACAACAGGAAGTGTTATTATGTATTTTTGAGAAATGCATAAAATAGTTGCATTTTCCACACTGAAAACTTACAAAAATTGCAACATACAGCTATACTAATTACATCTATATATTTCATCTTTGTTTTATTTCACCTAGAAATTGAAACCATCTGTATTACATGTGGAAAAAAACCCAAACAACAAAACCAACAAAAGTAACTCAGAGAAACTCTTTCTTTGTTTCATACTTAAGAATAAGAATTTAAGAATATTCTTATTTAAAAGTTTTACCAAGACCATTAGTTCCATTTTGGAATGTAAACACTAAGATAAAGATTGGGCATTCTTGCTTGTTGAAGACACATGGTATTTTATTTATTTATTATTGCTGTTGTTGTTATCATTATTATTTTTATTGTTATAATTATTATTACTCAATAATTTTTTATCAGTAGCTGAGTTGGTAAACCTGCTTTCAAAATACTATCATTTAGATAACTGGTATTTTAAATTATTAATTATTTATGAGATATTCCATATATACTCTAAAACTCTGATAAGAGTGAAAGAAATAGCGTATTATAAATTCAGATCGTTTTGCACACCTAAGAGAAAAGAGGGATTCCAACTGTGACATAGGTACTGTTGTAGTAAAATAGATGTTTTCTTCTGTGAGAACAATACATAGTTTGATCTTCTGCAGCAGTGGATTCCTTAAGAGCCATTTACACTGATAGCTGGTGACTTAAAGATCAAGAGTACCCACTGTATTCTTTTCTTCAGATGACAAATGACCAAAACCAGAAAAGTCAAACTCCTTTGTTTACTGCAGTCAGTAGTTCCAGATTGCTTTTTATGTAATGAAAACTAAATTAATGTATCACATGTAATTACTCTGATAATTGTTACATATGTTCAGAATGTTACCCTTGAATAATGTTCAACTTGAAAATACCAATTGCAATCTGACAGCTTGTTTAACTAAACACAATTGGAGTTTGGATGGAAATCTCATTTGTAAATGCCACTGTAACAAGAGATTTGCAGGGCAGCTCTCTGGGTTATTTTGCTTTTGGTTTAATTTTGAAACAACTGATTGAAGATGAGGAATTGCACAGTCCTTACTTCAGAACTGAAATGGAAGTATTTTTTTTAATGTCCATTTGGACTAAAATCTGCATTAGTAACTAGTTCATGAATAGAAGTTTAATATTTTTACTTATCTGACAGGTTATTTTCCAGTAGGTAAACAGAATATTTGTTTGCATGAGAGCAGAAATAAGTTTGTTTGGGTTTTTTTAATGTATTTTTTAAAGTCAAATTCAAATTAGCTAAATTAATTGGAAGCTATTACTTGATTGCTCTGCTGTATCAAAAAAAAAAAAAAAAAACCAACCCAAAAACCACACCCTATGATCATTTCTATGTTATACACTAAGCTGAGCTCTCTTTCACAAGACCTTCTACCAAGGTCAATGTATTTTTTTGAAGACCATATTATTATCTGTTTCCTTTATGACTCAGTCGTGATAAACTGTTCCAAGAAAATGTAAAGAGAGAAGACGGCAAAAGAAGTCTTTCTGATCTCTACTTCTCTCTGCACTGTTCAAATACACTAGAACAATAATATAGAGATAATTTAAGAATTAGCAGGATTCCTGTGCTTGGACTACATCTTTGCTCCACATATGTGCAGAATCAAGAATTTAATTATATTCTTAGCACTTAACACATTTAATGTCTATGGACATTACATTTGAGAGTTCAGTTTTTTTAATGAGACAGTCATGTTTTGGCTCTGGCAATTTCATACATGATTCTTTTTTATTGTTATTATTTTTTCTCTCCCAGTATCAATCAGCCCTTTACATACTGCAGATCTTTACTGCTACCTCTGCAGATGAGTGAGAAATTTTCTTTTTTTTTCTTTTCTAAACCACTTCAAATATAAACTACCATATGAAGTAAAAGTTTTTCTTAATTATGTTTACAGTCTGCTATGACTTCTAAAAGGTAGATCTATTTATTAGAAAATATATGTTTGTCATATTTATAAATATTATTTCCTACTTTCTTATGCACTTATTTATAATGTTCCCATGGCCTGTTAATTGATGATTAAAAAAAAAAAAAAAAAAAGGAACTGTAAACTTTGATCATGAAGAAAGCACTGATTTTCTACACGTCTCTCATTAAGAAAATAAAGGTTTTAATTTAATTGTGGGTAGTTTACATCCAGATTAAGCAGGTAGAATAAAATTTTATGCAAATATAATTTGACCTTTTGAATTTTCATCATTTTTTATATGCTAGGAGCCAACATAGACAAAGGGAATTTGAAAAGACCTTGAACAAAATTCAGATGTATCAATGTGATTAATGTTACCGCTTTTAATGAGTCAAATTTCCCTTCCATGAGTAAAGTGATACAAGGACTTTAAAGTGCTTTTTCTTTATGCATTGATTGTGACTTACAGACTGCTGAATCACTGAGAGCAGCATGGGAGGCCTCCTTAAGTCATAGGATGCTTATTAAACAGGAATAGAGGCCCACTGTGAGACTGGTCAGCTGGCACTACTAACCACGGTAGTGCCTGACCCTGCACCAAATGCCACTGTACATTACTTCAGAGCTCCTGAAATTAATTCCACTGTAGATGACATGCATGATGAGGCACTAAGAACCGTGTTTCTGGGTATCAGGGAAGAGTTGTTAATACTAAGCAATAAAGTATTTCATAGATGGTCTTGGATTATATTAAAGGTGTATTTAGATCTAGTTTATAAATAACAAATCGCTAATAAGTGTTTTACTCTCAGAACAGTAACAGGAAAGTAACAGAATCCAAACCATCAATAAGTTGCTTTGATCATTGCCTGTAAATATCGCACATATATTTTCCTAGAGGGTCTGTAGCCATTTGTACCTCATGATACTGACACACTTCTCACTAATAATTTATTACAGTATTAGAAGCTACACATAATAGAAACACAGTAGAAGGTATAACTGAAATTTAGAAAGAAGAATATCAGTAAGCACTTCAGCCATATTAAAACATTTTAAAAAGTGGAACTGTAAGGACACTGCAAGTTTATCTTTAAAGCTACTGACCAGAAATGCACTTATTTTGCATATCTGTAAAGGTCTTATTTTATTCTAAATAGGAAAATATGCTATATCCTTATTGTGTATAGTTGACCAAATATTCAATAATCTAATAATTTTTTGAAAAACCTTATTGAAAGCTAAAATAAAAGTATTTCCATATTAATATATTGCTTTCTTCTAGTCAGGTAAAGGATTAATGGCATAAAACTGATGTTCACTCATCTCTAGAGAAGGATTCCATGAATGTAATACGTTTACATATATCCAAAGTACAGTATCAGCAGTTAGGAAACATTTAGTAAATACAGGCATTTTTAATTGCATACCTTTGTAAAATAGTAACTAATCTGCTTAAGCAATTTCCATGCACAGTGAAGTTTTGAAAAAATATTAAAATTTTACTATTACAGGTTTATTCAAAATTCTGCTACATGGAGTCTTAAATAGTAAGTAAAGACCCAAGCTAAAAGTTCAACTTAAAAAGTTATATTTAACTGCATAAACTACAGAGCAGAAAGCTAAATACACAGTAGAACTGGAAGACATTTTATCTTATTTCAGCTTCTGACCTGGAATAGGTAGCCTGTGAGATCAGCTTCTTCCCTCAACTAAAGTGAAACTCTTTGTGGGGTCCTCATCACCATATTATTCAGGTACTTCATTTGAAAAAAGGTCCGAGCTTTCCTTTGCCTAGGCAAGTAAAAGTTTTCAATGTATTTTTCAAGCACAGAAATAATATCAAAATCTCAGAGGCCAAATGTGGCATTTTTGCTCCCACAAGAAAGATGTTTTGAAAACGCATCTCTTTTTGAAACAGAATTTAAAAGTAACCCTTTGTTGCTTACAGTGAAATGTCAAGATGCTAAATTTTATTTATTGGATGGAGTGCAGAAAGATAGCATTATTGTTCACTACTGAATATTTTTATATTTCACTTATTTTCTACTAGATGTTCCCTGCTCTTCTCTCACTATAAGGAAGAAAATACCACCATTTTAATAGGAAATTACTCTCCCATTTTCCTTACAACCTGCACAGGAATTAATTCCACAGGAAATAAGCAGAGATTCTGAATAGAGAAAATTTTTACTTTACCACCTATTTAAAACACTGATTTTCTTTATTGAGAAAATAAGGACAAATATATTTTTCTTAATTAAAAAAAAAAATTGAGAATCTTTGAAACAGTTTTCTGTTTGGAATGTATATTTACATCTCCCAGTCCACAGCTATGAAACTTTTCATTTCTCTTTTACTTTTAGAAAACCATGCATTTAAACCATCTGCTTTGATTCTTAACCATTTCACTCCAAACCAAAGCAAACAGCATCTTAAACGTTCCAATTCTTGAAAATTATTTTTCTCAGTTACATTCATTCTCTATCTCTGTAGCGTAGTTAGCACTGTAATAGACAAGAACTACCCATATTTAGCTTGTTCACAATATAAATGATCAAAAAGAAAGGTCTTGCAAAATATGACAAGCGGATTTTAAGAGGTATCAAATCTATACATCTCTATATGGTGAATAATTTTTGATGGATCAGTATCTTCTTAAAAATTTATAGTGACAGAAAGTACATAATGCATGCAGACATATTACAGGCTTTAAAAATAAGTTCTGTTTTTCCTAATCTGTAACTGAAGTCTTATTTGCTGCAATTTATATCCATCAGTTGAAGTTTACTACACTGTGGACATGCAAAAGAGTGTATTTTTGTATTTGGTATTTGCAACCACATTTTTGCATATTTGAAGAAGGCTATAACTGTACCCCTTCCTACTCTCCTCCGCTCCCCCCTCCCCCAAAGTAAACAATTCAAATATATTCAGACTCTTCTTGTAAATCACATTTTTCTACCCCTGACTCTTCCCAGCTTCCCACACACTAGAGACATAGTATACACTATAATTTAACATATAAAATGTTCAGGTAGAGAAGAGATGTTACCTTTACAGACACTACATAATTGTACATCCCAACATAATATTTTTCTTTTTCAGAACAGCAGTCTGGTTCAACGGTTACTCTCTATAGTTTACTTTGCATCATAATCACAAAGTGCTACTCTGGAGAATTGCAGCATATCCTCATACTGTTCTTCCAATTTGTGAAATCATTAGTTCTCATCCAAGACTTAGGTCTTTGACTCCATTAAACACTGTTCATTTTTTTCATACCTATTTTCCAGTTTCTCAAAAATACTGGAATTCTAATCCTGTTCTCCTGCAATTGCAATTTACCACAATGTTCTTCCTTATATGGATGCAATAAATATTAAATTTCTGTTCAAACATCCAACTCAGTCTCAGGAGTACTGGACAGCATTGAATAGTACTGGATAGAACCCAAGGAAAGAGAATCTCAGTATGTATTTCCAGGTTGTATGCAATCCACTGATAGCACTTCCGAGTACAGTTTTTAATCCATTAATTCTAGATTACTTACATGATTTATCAAGGACTCACTCTGTGGAATTATCAAGGTGCTATGACATAAATCAAATTAACTATACAGGTTTGTCGGTTCACGGGTAGTCTAACCTATTTTTTTTTCATCTGTGTGTATTTTATCTTCCTGTCTGAAGGACTGCGGTTTAAGTTTTGAAATTATGTAGTAATGAAATGAAGCAATTTCGGTTTTGTATGTGTTATGAGTATGAATATATTCCTTTGGTATTAAAGACTTTTTTTTTCTTTAGTTTTTTCTTTTCATTAAATATCCATATGCCTTGTAAAAGCCCGGCTACCGTGTGCCCCAAACCTTGTGAGGTGATAAGGTCTGTAAAGACCTGTCTGGAAGGAAGAGGTCTTGATTCATCCCAAAGTCTCTGTGCCCCTCCTTTGGCTCCTTGCAGATATACCTTAACAAAAGGAAGAGGTAAGTTCTGCATAGGTGGGACTCTCCCTTTTCTTTAGCTAAGTGCTCCTGCTGACTGCGCCCTGGGGGAGGTGGATGGCAGGCGCCACACTACTTCTAGCTTATGGAGCTCAAGGAAATCAACACCACTTCCTGTGGAAATTGGGCAGGCCACCCAGATATCTCAAGGGTATAAAGGGACAGAAAAATACTGATCGGGGTGCACCTACCATGGAAGAACTGAAGACTTGGACTGATCCTGTGAGACGCTGCTGGATCCACGGATGGTGATAACCTTTTTTCTTTATCTTTCTATCTCTCTTACTCACTCTCTCACTCCCCCATCTTTTCCACTTTTCCAATAACCCTTTCTTCCTCTTCCTCAAAGTTTACTCGCGACGTAAAATAATCGCCTACAAAAATTAACACTTTTATCCGTAGTGTTCCATTAGGGAGAACTAATAAATTGTTCTGTTATTGTTCCTCGGAGTCATTGTTGTGACTCGGCCGCCCTGCCATGCAGGGACAACCTCTGCAGGGACAACCCCGGATCTTTCCGGGGATCACAAAGATTCACTTCCCTCGTTGTCCACTGAGTGGGACGAGACATTCTTAATTGGCGTCACGGACAGGATCTCCTGAATTAAGAGGGCAAGTGGAACGTAAAGAGGATATCGGTTGAGTCGAGAAGGGAGGACGTTAAATCGGCAGAGCCCGAGTCCTCCGGCGGACGGTCATGGCTAGCCGGGTTCAGCATGACCTTGACTGCTCCCCTTTGTTAAAGGTGTTAGAAAGCTATAAAGCGTGCCCGATGTCGAAAGGACAAGGTTGGGCTGATCTGAGTTGGCAATCTCCCTTAGTTGTTGCAGAACGGATAAAGGACTTGGCAAAGGAAAGTAGGCTGAGACGTGGGAAGGGAAAGGCTGTTGTTTGTGCCCTTTTAGGGGCAGCACTGATGGCAGCGCAGAAAGATAAATGAGTAGTGGAGCAAACGGAGCGAGATTTGAATAAGGCATTAGAGGTGTTGGTTAAGAATTTGCAGATGGAGGCTGAGAAGGAAAAGCGATTGCGGGCTGAGGCCGAGTTGGGTGCTGAGAGGAAAAAACGGCTGCGAGAGGATTTAGCAGCTGTCTGCAGGGCCAGTTGCGTGGTGCTCTCATTAGGGAGCGAGAGTTGCGTCTAGAACTGGCTGAGTTGCGTCGGGAAGACCTTGAGAGTGAGTGTGGCTGCAGTAAATATGGCTAAGGAGCATGACTTAGTGGCTCGGGAAGTGGCTTGTCGTTACCCCTGGGCTGAAATGGAGGAAGCTAAGCTCAAGCATAGGGATAATACTGTTCCTCAGCTTCGACCGCTCATTAAAACTGAGTTTCTGTATGATGGGAGCAACGAGGATGGGCCAGAAGTTGTGACTAAATACCCTATAGTGCAACTGAACTAGCAAAATTACAAGAAAAATATAGCCGGCTCCCTAGGGAGTCGGACGGAGACCGTATGTGTGGAGAGTCTCTCTCACCGGGGGAGACAGAATAAAACTCAACGAGGACGAAGCGCAGGGATATTGGGGCCCTGGTGTATTCCTGACGGTGTATGATAAGCGGGTACCCTGGTCTCTGACTCAGCGAGCGGCCTATTAGGCTGGAGGGCTGGACCCCTTGAAAATTGGGGATCCAGTGGCTATCCCAACTTCGGGATTAGACCAATTAACTGAGAGTGTGCAGAAACCGGCTTGCCTTCAATTAATGCATGAACGGCGTCTGATTCCACAACAACCCTCCCCAATGCTGTTAAAGGCCCTGATCGAATGACGCCGCTGGTAAAGGGCCTCCCTGAATCTTTGAAACTTTATGCCATTCAGCTCCAGGATCGCCTGAGGGCAGCGATGGCTTTGGAAGGAACAATTCAGGATAGTTTGCGAACGGCTTTGGCCTCGGGAGGGGTTAAGTATCTTGGGTCTGGAAGGCCCAGAAATAAGCTGTGGAATCATGGTTTAAGCAAAGGGATACCCAGAGAGTTGATGGATGGCCTTCCCCTTCCTAATTTGCAGTTATTAGTGAAGCTGTGAAAGGCCCAGATAAGGGTTTGGAGAGGGAAGAAAGTCCACCGACTCCCCCCCCCCTGATGCAAGGACAGTCACCCCTTCAGCCCCTCCGCGGGAGGCAATAAGCGTTGGTGCTTAAGCGCAGCCAGGAAACTGCTGGCCCCGTCCCCAGTAAGTGAGCCGGGGGATGGGCAGTGGGTTCATTTTAGAAGGCTCACAGAAAACTCCAAAGGTGACTTATTACCTTTCCCTTAGGTCCCCTTAAAACTCCTGTTACATTTTTAGTGGACACCGGGGCACAGATGTCTGCTTTAAGAGAAGATATGGCAACACGGTGCCATATTTGCCCTGACAAAAAAAAGGATTTGGGTCACCGATGTACTTGGAAACTCGCAGCCCCAACTCACTGCACGGGTAAGGTGCTGGCTGCCGAGAGACCAGACTGCCACGCAAGTCACCATAATTTTGGGCTCTCTGCCTACTAATATCATGGGGTTAGATCTCTTAAAAGGCCGTGCCTGGATTGACCCTAAAGATAGAGAATGGAAATTTGGAACTATCCCTATTGAAATCCAGTTATTACAACAAGCACCAGTGTTGCCCCCTTCAAAGATTATAAATGCTAAACCTTACCTCCTGCCTCTGAGAGCCAGAGAAGGTATTACTTCGGTAATTGCCAAACTCAAAGAAAAGGAAATTATAATTCCCATTCACCATATAATTCCGCTGTGTGTCCAGTCTGAAAACCAAGTGGGAAATGGAGGCTCACGATAGACTATCGAAAATTAAATGCAAGCACCAGCCCCCTAACAGCTGCAGTGCCTAATATAGCTGAATTGATTACTCTCATATAGGAGCAGGCCCATCCTATTTTAGCAACCATTGATGTGAAGGATACGGGGTTTTTTGCTTCCTTTGCAAGAAGCAGACAGAGACCATTTTGCCTTTACTTGGGACGGTGTCCAGTATACTTTTACTCACTTAACCCAGGAATATCGACATTCTCCAACAATTGCTCACTGTGCATTGACCCAGGAACTTGCAAGGATTACCCCCAAGGAGGGAGTTCAAATGTACTAGTATATTGATGATGTGCTAATTGGAGGACCTGATTTGGTCAGGGTAGGGCAGACCCAGGCAAAGCTTATTGCTCATTTGGAAGTTTTGGGGCTTCAAATCCCAAATGAAAAGACAGTTGCCCTCACCAGAAGTTAAGTTTTTGGGTATTTGGTGGATGGGTGGCACAGCATGCATTCCTCCTGATATGTTAGTTGCCCTTGAGCAGATGAAGGTGTCTGAAAACAAGGAGCTACAACATGCCCTGGGATTGCTAGTATTTTGGAGAAAGCATATTCCTGATTTTTCCATCATTGCACATCCATTATATGATCTTATGCGCAAAAGGACTATTTGGGACTGGACTCCTATCCATGAGGAGGCCCTAAAGCTACTGGTCTTTGAAGCTGGAGTTCATCAGGCTCTAGGACCTATCCATTCCACTGACCCCTTGCACATGAGTGGGGTTTTGCCACTCAGGGGTTAACTATGCACATGTGGCAGCGGGGACCAGGACCGACTCACCCTATAGGTTTTATCTCTTGTAGTTTCAAGGATGCAGAGAAACATTATTCTTCCTGGGATAAAGGCCTTTTAACAAAAACCTTGGAAAATCAACACCACTTCCTGTGGAAATTGGGAAGGCCACCCAGATATCTCAAGGGTATAAAGGGACAGAAAAATATTGATCGGGGTGCACCTACCATGGAAGAACTGAAGACTTGGACTGATCCTGTGAGACACTGCTGTATCCATGGGTGGTGATAACCTTTTTTCTTTATCTTTCTATCTCTCTTACTCACTCTCTCACTCCTCCTATCTTTTCCACTTTTCCAATAACCCTTTCTTCCTTTTCCTCAAAATTTAGTCACACTGTAAAATAATTGCCTACGAAAATAACACCTTTATCCATGCCATTTGTTGCTTGTTTCATTAGGGAGAACTAATAAACTGTTCCGTTATTGTTCCTCGGAGTCATTGTCATGACTCTGCTGCTCCATTGGCCCTGCCATGCAGGGACAGCCTCTTTTGGGGGATCACAAAGATTCACCTCCCTCATTGTCCACTGAGTGGGACGAGACATACAGTCATCCATTAAGGTGCACAACTGCAGCATCTGAAATCTACATGTGACTTTTTGGATGTTTCTTTGGAAGTGAGCACCACTTATCATAGCAGCAGTGATTATACTGCCATCTAAAAGATTTTGGAGACATTGTCCCTTGTCTGCTACTGACCTCCACAGTGTGCTATGACTGTGTGATCTAAATTAATTAAAAATAGACTCCTGACAATATATGTATGGTCAGTGTATGGTTTCCTCTTCAGGAATCAAAAGTAACTGTGATTCTGACCAAAAAAGAAAGTGAGATTCCACCATCTTATTTTTGATAGTCCCCCAGTGTACATATATAAGAAATGTTTTGCCTCTTAATATTATTTTAGCCCAGAAAGACTGTAATAATAATTTTAGAAATTCAGTGTGGGATACCTCACTTTCTTGTACTTCAGCCACCAAAACACTATTCTTTTTGAATTCTTATTTCCTCTATCTTGTAAAATCTTCTTAAAGTGAGCATTATAATTTTCATAGGAATTACAAGCCTGTGTGTGTCAAAGTTAGGTTTTTGGAGGTCAGCCTTCACAGGCTGAAAGAAGGTTTAAGTGCCACTAACTTAATTTATAGTTACTTTCCTTATGGCCCATCTTCTAGCAGGCACGGGGATCCTTCACAGACAGCTTGCTCAATCCTACATTCTGAGGTTCTGGACTCATATAAAGGAGAGTAGAAACTGATTATAATTTTTAATAAAATCTAGTAATTAGATTAGAGAATTTTAATATTTATTTATTGGTATATTGATTTATAGTATTCTTTAATCATTAAAGAGTGTTGTTTTACTTATCCTCAAGCAATTTGTAAACTCAGGTCCATTTAAACAATCTCCTTTCTATTTTCTGTGGGGATTTGAGCTTGCATATCCCAGGAAATGCCCAAGTTGTAGGGTCCTCAGTGCAACTGTTACTTATCCTAGCAGCTCTCATAGGTTGCAGAAAGACTTTTTTTTTTTTCCTTCCTGTAATACTAAACAATCTTTACAGTTAAAAAAACAAACCAAATCAACCAAAATCAGATGCCTGGTACATTTACAATGCCTGCCACTTTATCTGTACACAATTTGGGTCATGACTTTCAAGTTTTTCTATATTTAGCATACCCATTACTGATACCCATCATTTACCAAACTATTACTTACTCTAAAGAGAAAATCCTCAGTGATTGCTGATACAGAACTCGGTTGAAAACACAGAAATGAATGTTACCTTTCTAGGAGACAGAATTGCTCTCCAGACCACTGTCTGAGACATTTGGTCTCTGATGCAAAGGACATGCATTTACTACCTATGTGATGTGACTCACCAATAGAGCTGATACCCTATAATAGCCCATAGTTAAATGCTTAAAGCAGTGTAGGAAAGTTTCACATTAGAATAAAATTTTATCAACAAAGAAGAAATTCATTTAACAGTGAACTTTTAGTTTATGAAACAGGTTTTTTCAGGGATTAAAGAAAAGCTAGGACAATTAGACAAGTCTTTTAGAAAAGCAAAATTTGGAGTTATACCATTACACAGCATAATTAAAAGATTATGATTTATATTCAATCAAAACATTTTTATTATGCAGATCTATCTATATATATGTTAAAAATGCTTCTCTTTAAAATCTCAAATAAAGCATTAGATTAACAATCCTCATTCTGGCCTTGAACAGGAGGAATAACTTTTGCAGGAAACGGATCTGCTGAAGGTGAAAATAGTGTGATATGCAAGAAAATACCTTGCTACCTCTATGTCATTCAACTGAATAATGTTCTTCTTTCTTACTTCTGTGGATGACATAGTAATCTTTGTTTCTACTATGCATGCTCTTCAAGCAGATATGATTGTGAATTTAATATACACTTTTCACTAAAAAGACTATGGAAAGTTTATCAGGGAATCAGTTAATCTAAAGCTGTGTTACCTCTCTCACACTCAGAAGAGTCTGCTGAGGACTTGAAGTGGCCATGTGCAATTCCTTGCACTCATGCAAAGTGACATGCTATCCTCATCTTCTAAATTAGAAACGAAGTTTTTGTGATGATGGGAGACAACAAAAAAGTCACATACTTTTCAGTATATTCTGAGTAAACTGAAGCTGTTGTTGGTCCTGTGAAAATGAGATTCATCTACTCATTTGGCAAACCTGAACGTCTTTCTAATTTGAAGGTAAGTTTCCTGTTTTAATCATCAGTTGTACTGTTGTAATTTCTATTCTTACTGAGCTTTTGTGTGTGTGTTATCTGCCTGTTACCTAATGTGATTTTATCCCTGTATCAATAACATGACCACTTTTATACTTTATTGTAGTTCTTGCTGGAACATTTACACTTCAGATATGTCCTTTTTATTACAGTTTCTACAATTTTATAATGAATATCTGACCCTTTTCCATAGCAGTAACAAATGTCAGGATCTTTAGCTGTTTATTGTTTCCAGTTTACTGTTTGGCTTTTGATGTGGTGCATATTTTATGGAAATTGTCCACTTGCTTGTCCTTGAATAAAAACCTTCATATCTTAAGCTGCAGTTTCCATAGTCACTGCGATTTCAATACCATTTATAGAGGGCAAGTTTGTTTTAGTCAGAAACTTACTTTATACACATTGAGTAGGGTTTTTAGATACTAATCAGTCGTTCAAACCATACCCAAACTGATGATATCCTGACTTCCCCCCCACACCATATGGAAAGAAATAGATATGTGTTCACAGGGATCCTCTTAAAAGATCAGAACCTTTTGCTATAAGAAGTTTTTCTGATGACAAGCACTCCTACAAAATTCATCCTTTTTTTACTAGTGTTAAGACTCTTGTTTTCTGTAAGGCTCTTGATGTGCACAGTGACCTGTTTAACTTTTTACCTTGCTATCAGTAGAAGTGGATTTTATTTATATTTTTCTGTATCATTAACTCAGAAGTACTGCTTAAGTGTCCTCAGTGTAAAGAACACAGGCTAATCCCCAGCTGTATTATCAAAAACAGCAGTATGTCCTGAACTGAACAAAGTATCTATTTGATTGGAGAACAAACTGATCTGAAACAATCTAAGCCTGGCCTAGAAACATTAGTGTAATCCTGGAGTCCTAATAGTAGTGTCTATTTTACATTACCATTCAGAATCATTTGACTTGATGAGATATCTCCAGAAAGAAAATTTAAATTCTAAAGCTATATGATGAAAATCCTAGTTTACTTTTATGGTACTCAATAGAATATAAAACAGGAGTAGGAAGCATGCTATTTGGATTAATGCCCAGAAACATGAGCTGTTTAATGGGTGGATTATTATACAAAAACCAGTATCTACACTGTAGAACAATGAGGGGTTATTCTTTAGTTTACTTGTAAATGTAGAAGATTAAAATATTTTGCATTCACTAATATGGCAAATATAAATCCTTTGAAGCAAATATATATACTTCACCTTTACTTATTCAATTTCTTAAGCTATTGGGTTTGTCTGTTGTTTTTATTTTTCCCTAGGAATGTTATACTACAAATTCAACATGTAATCTCTTACTTGGTTTGTAGTTTACAGAAGTGATAACAAAATAAAAAGATTGCACAACTACCCATAAAATACCAAACATTTCAAAACACAGTAACTTATCTTTATGTTATGTGTGGCTAATCTATGTAAAATGTTAAAAAGAGAAAGATTAAAAATAAACAGAATATGAATGAAGAACTTGAATGCTCTAATTGAAACTTTGTATGAAAGTGTAATGTTTTAGGATGGACAGAAGGGGCAATAAAGTTATGTAAAGTGAGTGTACTTTTGACTACCTCTTCCTTCTTTCATTGTTCATATTTTCTTTAACTGTGAGGCAAGCATTGTCAGTCATCCTAGTCTAAACTAGTCCTTGAATAAAGAAGGGTAACAAGTTGAACTAGAACTGCAAGTTAGACATCTTATTTCAGACAATGATACTTTTTTCTGGGAAGATTTTTTTTTTTTGGAAGTGTCTTCCAACAAAGTATTGAATTCACAGAATAATCTTACTGGTGTATTGAGTCTGACTGAGCTGGAGTTAATTTTCCTCATAGCAGCCCTCCTGGTGCTGTGCTTTGCACTGAGATCTGGAAAGGTGCTGATAACACACCCGTGTTGTGGCTACTGCTGAGCAGGGCTTGTACAGCACCAAGGCTGAACATTCCCCCATCAATGGAATGGGGTGAACAAGATCTTGGGAGGGGACACAACTGGGACAGATGACCCAAACTGACCAAAGGGATATTCCATACCATATGTTGTCAGCTGAACTATAAAAGCTAGGAAAAGGATGGGGGGGAGGGGCTATCAGCTTGTCATCTGGAGCAACCACTATGCGTTTGAAGCCCTGCTTCCCAGAAAAGGTGACATACATCGCCTGCTGATGGAAAGTGGAGAATAAATCTTTGTTTTGTTTGCTTCTGTTCATGGCATAGCTTTGTTTTTGCATTAAAATGCCGTTGTCTTAGCCCATGAATTTCATCTTATTTTCTTCCCCCTGGTCCAGCTGAGAGGAGGTATGTGGAAGAGATAAGAGTGGCTTGGTGGGCACCTGGCATCTAGCGAAGGTCTAACCACCACAACTGGAGGGGAAAAAAAAAAAAAAAAAAAGCCAGTCATCAGGATAAAATCGGGAAAAAAAAAAAAAAAAAAAAAAAGGCCATAGAAGAAAAGCTTGCACTTTCATCCAACAACTCAGGAGTTAAAACATATATAGTGAAGGTAAATGCCCTAGCTTTTCTCTCCTTTATGAGAAAGTTGACTCGCCATGTGTATAACTTTTATATTCTACTAAAGGAAAAATCCTTGGGTCTATTCAAACGAGACTTCTTGTGTGAGACAAAGTGCAGGAAGTGGAAGACTATCACCTCTCTCTTCAGCTCAGAACATCACTCTAAAGACACATTAAGGCACAACACACTGTACCTACTTAAGCATTTGGTCAGTGTTGAGCAATATCAACAGGGAGCATAGATTTATCTCCCTTAGAGATATCCAATATGGGTTGAAGAGTAAGTACAGAGGACCAGTTTGAATTCTTGCCTTCACTAGAGATTGCTTAAAATTTAAGGGAGATGTCTCAGAGCCTAAAAGTACGTCTCCCACTCAGAATTAGAATTGCAATCTAAGGATCTGTGAGAGTGACTTTTTTGTATATGTTTTATACATTTTTAAATAAAATTTGGGGCAAAAGCTTTTTTAAGATGAGAAAAGTTTATATGACATTTAAACTTAGAAGATATTACAAAGATGAGTTATACAGAGTGGTGCTGCAAGTTATACAGCACATACATCCTCAGGAAACCAGATGTCATTAGTTCTTCTGTTATCAGAATAATTTCTCTGTTTGTAGGTCATTCACATTTCTATCCTCATTTTTTATCATATTATTAATCAGTATAATTTGTGTTACTATTTTCATAATATATTTCTATGTAATTTAACGATAAATATTTTCTTTATTTTTAATGTGCAGAGATGGTTTATACAACAGATCATGTAAGGCACCCTGTGTATGTCTTTTATGTCCCCAAGCTGCTGTAGCACTAGCTACATGACACTAAGGTAGTTCTCAGCCATCTAAATCTGTGTTCTGATTCATGAAATCTCCTAAGTTTTCTGAACATTCTTACAACTCTCATCTGCATATGTCTTAGTGGTAAACAATCTCTTAGACTGTCTTATTAATAGCAACTTAAAAAAAAATTAGGTTTTTTTTTTCACGTGTTGCACATTTTTATTCTTTCTAATAATTTTCTGGTCCTCTCTAACCTGACCTTTCAATATTTCTGCTACCTATACAACCAAAATAAATCAATATTTTTGCACTTGGTTTCAACACACCTTATACCAACTCTTTAAGAAAAGCTTCCTAAACTCTCTTTATTCTTTCATGATTTTTTTAAATATAATACAGTTTCACTAAATGCGCTTTCCACTTAGTGATAAGCAATTATTACTCTTTACATTCACTTGGTTTTCTAGCAGTCTGTTTTGCCATAGAATATGGAGATCAATTCTAAACAATTAAAGATCAATGATAATGTCCTTGCATGAAAACTTCATATATAGGTTTCATTTTCAAACATACCCAATCAGTTTTCTGTGACTTTCCTTTCTAAAATGTTTCCACTTGTCAGTGGACAAACTTCTAATGGATGATAGGAAAGTGGAATTTTAAAAAGTTGCAGCTAGCAGCAGCACCATATCTACATAGTGATGACCTATATTTAAATTCTAGCATTTGTGGTAACAAAATGCAGTTGTAGCTGCAGAAATCTGTCACAAGTAATGAATTCACTTTTACAAATAACAAAAATCTTATGTTAACTCAGAAAATGAAACAGCAGTAGAATCTCTTTAGAAGTCCCTAATATGTAATGGTTACCTCTTCATGGGAGTCATAGTCCAGAAAGAAGTCCATCTCCCACCTATATTCTCACCTGTACTCTGATGCACCATGTAGTGTACTTCCACAGTATAAAAGCTGAGGTTTTTTTGGTTGAAAATAACATGTACGATTGATTCTATGGGGTTATATAATGGATACCAGCTGCTGACATAGGACCAAATAGAGAGTGCATAAAGTCATACATAGATAATGTAGATACCAGCTTCTCCTCTTGTTGTGCTATAGGTATTGACTTCTGCTGTGCTTGTTGGTGCAGACATGGTCATACAAGAGTATATTCTATATATTCCAGCAGCCCTTCTTGTGTCTCAAATTAATTTTTACCTTTAGTTAATTATGGATTCTCCTTTTTAATTATCTTATTAAGTAATTATGCATCATCTGGAGTTTGTTCTTAGTTATGATATTATTAAAGACTTAAATATGATTGCCTTAAATGTCTGTTATGTGTGTGTGTAAATTGTTGTGTATAACAGTGATGTCATATAAATAACAAGTATACCTGATAATTTGTTCACTATTTCATGTCAGACTAAAGTTTTCAATTTAACTCCAAATGGATAAAATACAGATGTTATACATGTTATACATGTTCAGATTCCCCCAAGTAGAGCATAAGAGAGCCTTTGCCCCACATAGGCTGTGCTGAAGCGGAAGATGATAATAAACACCAGCCTAATTAAACAGTAACTGAGGAATTACCAAGACATTTTAGTAGCCAAGAAGGCATCAGCTTGGGAAGCAGTGTCAATCAAAGAAGCATGAAAGTCTGTAATGGGGTTGGGGAAGACCTCTTCAAACAAGAGAAGGAGCAGTGACCCTGGCTGAAAGCTGCCATGTGTCACTCCCAGCATCCTCAGACCTGTTTAGGCCAGACCCAGCAGCTCCTCATGCGGCACAGAAGCCTGCACTCAGCCAGGCACCACAACACAGGGGTGGCATTTGGGAGAGTCTCCTCTGAGTCACGTGGGTCCATATGGGGCACCTGCCCATGTCGGACAGGGTGCCAGCAATGGCAGGTGTGCATGCAGAGCAGGAGCACTCATGCCTCTCCAGAAGTATTTGCACACGGGGGACCTGCACTCACATACTGGGGAGTGTAAGTGTGGTAGCTCATACTGCTGGAGGGTAAAGGGGTGCACAAAGCCTGAGAGGGGCATTGAGTTACAGAAAGGTATTTGGAAATTTATATGTGTATATTAATACTTTCTCACTATCTGGGATTGTGGTTCATTGGTTTCATTGCTGATGTTGATCCTGAATTTCCAGTTAATTATGTGCCATTGATAGATCTGTAAAACTCTCTGATCCTGATTTGATTTAAATGAAGCAAGTGGAACAGTTTTTCTCTATGACAAGTTAGCTTTGTGGGTGGTTATAGGAGCTTAGAGTGGGAAAAAGTGCAAAGGAGTTTGTTTATATATTTAACCAGTGGGTGATAAATGTTGATATCATGAGCCATACAGACATAGGAATTGACCTTTCATCACTTTGTGACAGATTATGGGTAAGAAGAGGGACCATGAAAGTAAACAAAAATAACTTACACTCAACATGATAAGGGAATGAAAGCCGGTTGAGAGATACAGAGAAGTTAAATATTTCAAGCTTATGAAAGCTACTTCTGATATTATAGCAGCTGAACAGAAAACTGAAACCACTAAAATGAACATTTTTCATTTTCACTTCATTTTTTCATTCATTGAAAGATGCGCTTTCCTGTCAAGAAAGAATTTTGCTGAAAAATATCTAACTGGCTCTTATATTGCCAGAAGAATTGGTTTGTTACTGGTTTAACACTTTTCATGTGTATAGTGTATAATTTTTTTCTTTTTGGGTTTAACAGCAAAACACAGAAACCCATCAACCCAAGTCTATATTGCTGAATACTTGAAGGTATATTAATTACTCCTAAAATCTGGATAGCTAGTGGTCCCTGAAATTTATGCTGAGATCATTCCCAAAGGTTCTTAAATTCATAACACTGTAACAGTTTCAATTTTATAGTTTAGATTTTAGCTTGATATACTGAAGTGCATTATCTTTTTCTCTATTTTTTCTTTTTGTAGCCCATGCTGAGAAATATTAAAATTTAGGTTCCAGTACAGCCATTTTGCTTTAAATTACAGAACTATATTTCTAAATCTAGACCTACTTGAAGTTCCCTGAAGACTGCTTTCAATTAAGTGATTAACCTGCAGTTATCTCTAATTTTGGCTGACTATGAATCATGATGATAATAATCAGTTGAGGAAAACCATCTCATATTCTTCTGTTGTCTTCAGTAACACCCAAATGTTGAGGGCTGCATTTTATGAGGGAGAAATTTTCCTTTGGATCCATTTATCTATCTGTTCATCAAGTAAAGATCTGTTAAAAAAGTTCTGAACCTCTTTTCAAGGTGAGACTATAGCCAAGATTTAGATTTTTATGACAGTCACCATCCAAGTATCAAATTTGAACATAGTAGTTCAGTTTTGTCATATATTATCTGTGAAAGTTTGTGTGTGTGTTTGTTTGGTTTTGTTTTGTTTTGTTTGTCTGTAGTATTTGTTGAATTTCTAAGTTGAACACTAGCTTACTTCTGATTTCACATTTGTGCCATACATAACATAGAACTATACGCAGCAGGATTAAAAGAGATCTGAAAGCATCTCCCACATAGTAAAAAAACAAAACAAAAACCCCTCTGTAATATCACAGATGTAGGTAAAGTTGCTTATTAATGATATTTGTTATTACACATAGACCTACATTCCCAGGGAATCCTTGTGTTCAAGTATGCCTTGTCCTACTTTACTGCCATGTGCCAGACAGCTGTGGGTTTGTTGGGTTTTTGTTTTTTTTTTTTTTTTTTCTGATGATTACAAGACAGTACATGTTTCTCTTCTGAGAACCTTAATGGCAAGAGTCAAACCAGTAGGTACAGGGTCTATAAAGGTGAACCCTGTAATCTTTCTGTCCTCTGAGGTTAATAAATTTGGAATGGGGTATTGTCAGTGCCCTAGAATTCAGATTTCAGGTCTGGGTGAGGAACAGCTCATATATTATTTTATTATTTTGAGGTGTGCACAAAGCCCAGTATTAAGTCCTGTTCCAAAGTGATCCAAAACCAGAATGTGGTAAGCTGCCTTACTTGTAAAAACCTTAGTTCTTTGTTGCTCACAATGGAGCAGTATGGTGATATGGTGCTACATGGTACTTCCAGGAAGGAAGTCAGCTTTTTCTCTCCTGCTTATTAATTAAGGAACCTTAACAAACACTTGCTGAAAACAGAAGGTAAATATTTATATAACACATTTTAAGAAACAGTGAAAACTGTAACTTTCTTGCAGATGTATATATCTTCTTCCAAGAAACTTAATTTACAATAGTGCTAATAATTTTTACTTGTGGGATTCAGAACAAGATTTTTTTAAAACAAGTTGTATCCCATTTTATCTTCTTAATTCCTTTGTCTCTGGGACACCCCTTCTCAAGCCCTTAAATATAATTATCATACTTGCTGATCAGTGAATGATTATAAATGTGTGGATTTAATATGTATTTGCTTTCATATGAAAATGCATTTCTTCATATCTACACTATGCTGACAAAGTGTTCTGTTTATATGCTGAAACAGTTAACAGCTCCATCAGAGTCACTGAATTAAATATCTTTTTTTTATATCAACTAACAGGAAAATGTTATTTGGAGAGACCATGAAAAAGGAGTTGTTTCATAAGTTACTTTTTCATTGTCTCATTTTCTGTGTAGTTGGACAAGACTTCGTTTGCTTGCTTATCTCAATATATATCAGAATTTCCCTGACTTAAACAAAGTACGGATTACTGAATAGTACATTTTGCTCAGGCTTTTGATATAAAATTTAATTAATTGCTTTCTGGTCCTTCCTTCAAAAAATTTAGCAGTCAGAAAAGATGACTGTTTCTTTTTGTTTGAGTAATTGAGTATTTAGTTTCCAAAGCCAGTTAATAGATTAATAGATATGGATTTAGAGCTATAATTTATTCTCCATTGCTATGCAGTTTTAGAGTAGATAAAATTTAGTTGAAATTTTTTCTGTGAAACACAGTCCATGAGACCATATCTTTCCATGAAAGGTGATAATTTTGTTGGTATTTTTTATGTAGTAAAACATGTTCCTTGCTATCTTGTAAAAAGTTTCATTTTAAAGTTTATGCTATATATTCCTAAATTAGAACAACTATACTAAAAGAAATATTGGATCAATCAAAAGTGACAAAGCTTTTATGAAAATTTGTAATCTCAGATATTTTCACAAATATGGCACTCTAATGCATAGGCAGTTATATTTCAGATATACATTTTGTTATGTGAGCTGTTTGACCGTATCTTTTAAACATCTTAATAAACAGTGTATGAATAATTTATAATATGTTTAAATCTAACATACCGATTTCTTTTACTCAGTTGAAAGGGAGGAAAAAAAGTATTCTATTATTTTATGTTAAAAATGTCTGTCTGCTTCAGTCTATCACATATTTAAATTCTTTTTGACCTTCAGTCTCATTTACATTATGTAATTCTCACAGAATTTCTGTAATTATACTATGGTTGAATCAGCTATAATTGGCCACCTTATGTTAATTACACTAATGTTAAAGAATAAATCTTTTAGAAAAAATTCTTAGAGACATTCTGTCAGTACTTCCAGGTCATCTGAAATTGTTGCTGTTCATTATACCTGTTATCGGAGAGCACAAAAAAAAAAAAAAAAAAAAAAAAATCACAGCCAAACCGCTCAAATTAGTTTA
>JANHGN010004633.1:1798-18982 GCA_024605025.1 Megaceryle maxima | reverse complement strand
ATACAGGAGGGCTAAAGAGTCTTTTGGTACATTAAAACTGTACAGGCTAGAACCGTCACTATCCGGTGCGCCGAGGCGCGGGGGACCCGGGGGGGAGATGGTACGAGCTCAGCACCATGGGGTTCCTTTAAAGGACGAGGGGGAACATTGCATCAGTTCTCCCCTGAGCCCCAGCCTCCAGTCTCTGGTACACAGCCCCGTACCAGGGCGGATAGTTTCCAATCTGTCCTCCTCTCCCCACCGGAGCCCGGGCCGGGAGCCGGGCCCTGCTCCGCGTCCTGGCGATCTGTAGTGCGAGTCGGTAGTTGCAAAGATCAGTGCGTCTCTTTTGGAGGTTTGTTTTGTGTTTTAAGTGCAAGGATGTTGCATCGGTGCGTGGTTCTGTTCTCCTCCGGCGTCCCCTCTGGCCAGGTGCAAGCCTGGTGATGCCACACGCCACGGGTCTGACGTGTGCCCAGCGTGAGCATGACCGAGGGTCAGCCCCACAGAGGGAGGGAGGGAGGAGGTGATGGTGGTGGCTCTCCAGAGCCATGGGGAGGTTGGCCAGCTGGGTGAAGCCAGCTGAACGGTCCCCTCCCCAAGCCCAAGATGGCAGTGGGGCTCTGGCTGTGGAAATGCCGCAGGCAGGCACGGCCGGGCTTCACTTTCTATCCCCATTCCCTTCGAATGATGGGGGGGGCGAGGGCTTCCCAGCAGCTCCACAGCTCTGCTCAGGCAAGGCATGGTGGTTAAGCTGGGATACCTCCTGTGACCTGTGGTCTCCTCTGCTCCAAGCACTGAACAGCAGCTTCTCCTAGTCATTTCCTGCCCCCCTCACTGCACACTGCGAGTTCTTTGTTCACCAAGTGTCACCCCTTCACTGTGCACCTGGTCCCTCCAGCACCTTTTCAGGACAGGAGGGACACAGCGTGGCAGGGAAAGCGGGTTCAGGCTGTTTGTTCGAGGCAGGGGGAAGGCACCATCCCAGACTGGACATTGGCTCATCTTCTACCCAGCTCCTCCCAGCCTGGAGGACCTCTTCTGCCATCTCCATGCTGGGGCCAGACCTGCACCTTTGTGCTCCACGCTGCCAGTTGGGGACCTCCGGGGCAAGGGAACCGCAAAAAGGCGCTGAGAGGATCGAGACGAGGCGCTGAGAGAGACTCATCTCCTTTCTCTTTCACCCTGTCCTTCCTTAAAGGGTCATGCGAAACTAAGCAGGAAAGGGAATATAAGGACGGAGAGGAGCACACGCAGAAGGGCAGCTGGTGTCATTCCACGTACAGGTGGCTTCCAAGTTACTGATGGGGGCAAATGACACAGAAGGGATCCCTCCTGCCGGGGAGTCCCGCTGGTGAAATGATCACGAGACCCATGTGCTTTCCTGGACCAAAAGGAGGAAGGGAGAAGTTGGTCAAGTGTCACCTTAAAGCCACTTCCAGAAGAGCCTCGGGGTTCAAGCATCACCACCCCGCAACAGCATCTTCCTCAAGTCCTGTAACTGCTTCCCCAAACCCCTTTCTTCAGCCCTCTCCTTCCTCCTCGTGTCTCTCGCGCTCTCCTGGCTGTAGTGTGACACAGAAGTCTTGAGCATTGAAAGAAACAATCATGTCGTCTGAACAGGCACGTCCTCAGGTTTGTCCCGTCCCTTCCCAGGGGGGTGGCACGTGTCCCCTGGGCAGTCAGCAGATGACAGGGACCCCATCGGTGTTGAAGATCATGCCCGTAGTGGGCTCGTAGGTCCCTGCAAGGTAGTAGAGGTCCTCACTGTCTTGGTATTTCTTCGTCTTTAGCATCTGCTCATATTGATCCAGACCAACAACAAGACACTTGTGCGAGATGGTCTGGACATCGTTTTCATCCACATGAGAGGACTGGTAGAGGGCTCGCTGCGTTACGGGAGCAGAAGGAGGAAGATGGAAAGAAAAGGAGCCATTAGATCTCACAGCATTCACAGCATCATCTTCAATATGCAGCAAAAACATCCATCGCAACTGGCCAGGGCTCCTGCTCTCAGGCAGAATTTCCCACTCATCCTCACTTCAAGGAGGCAAACGCAAAGATGGGTGCTGGCCACCAGCCCTCTGTGCTCCTCCCAACACCTGGCACCTGCAGCTACTGCCACCCTCACAGAAACACCCATCTGAAGTCCTGGGCGCTGAGGACTTGGACAAGATGAAAAGCAAGAGCAAGAAAAGCTCAGGGGGACACTTCCCCAACAGCATTTGTTATGGAGACCCCAGCACCCCCTCTCAGCCCTCCCCCAACCTCACCAACCTCCATGAAGTCCTTCCTCTGGTTGGATGCCTGCAAAGCTGTGGACAGACTCCTGCCTGATTTCTGATCCCAGCGCTGCACCCGTGAGGAAGAGAAAAGAGAAATGTGGTTTTGGAAACAAAAGGGAACAAGCAGCTTTGCAGCCCTCTCGGCGAAGGAGACCAGCCTACCTTGCCTTCGTTGAGTTTCTTCCCAGGGTTGGTTTCTTCTGGGTGATAAAACCATTTGACTCGGACCACCATGTTGTTGCCCCACGACTCCCACATGCTCTGGATCCGGCCAATGTAGGGCAGGTTGGGGCGGCCGGCTGAGAGGAAGACCGCACAGTCCCCGATGCGGATTATCTCCTTGCCTCGGACGATGGCCTTGTAGAAGAGCTTCCTGGCCTTCCCTTTCATTCCTCGTCTCTGCCAAGGGAAGATGGTGCAGGTGAGCAGCCAAGGATCACCCAGGTTATCCCCACCCACCACTGCTTGCCCTGTCCCATATCCCACCCTTGGCTGTTGGCAGAGCCACGGCACCCACAGGCATTCCCACGGCCATGCAGGACGGCTCCCCGAGACACTGCAGAGGCCAACCCCCATCTCCCTGGAGACCCTGGCTGGGGACACACACCGTGCCAGCAGAGATACATCCCAGGAGAAGGGAAAGGGCAGGGGTACGAGGCACCACAAGGCCAATGTCAGCACCGAGCACTACAGAGAGGTAGGGTGAAGCTCCATTTACCTGCGTGGGTTTCCCAAACCACTTCCACAGCTGCCGTGCGGGGAGGAAAGCGGCGATCTTGGGCCTGTTCTCCACCGACGGCAGCCGCTGGCGCTTGGCCAGCTCCTTGGTGGTGGGCAGGTGGATGCCCTCACGCTTTTTGGGCCTGCTCTTGTTGCTGCTCTGCTGTGGTGCCGGCTGTTGCACCGGCTGCTGTGCCGGCTGTTTCTGGCTCTGGGGGTGGGAGGACGCGCGGGATTTCCCTGCCTGCTTGGTTTGCTTGGGTGGGAGGGTTTGCTGCACTGAGGAACTTGGCTGGGCCTCAGCTACTTCGTCATCAGAGCTACAGGAGGAGTCTTCATCTGTAGTGGAGGAGGAAGAAGAGCTGGAGCTAGATGAAGAAGAGGTCGATGAGGCTGAGGAAGAGGAGGAAGAAGAGGAGGAAGAGGAACTGCTGCTAGAAGAGGAAGAGGAGGAGGAGTTTGAGGAAGAGAGAGGTGTGGATGCTCTCGAGCTGGCTGAGCTACTGTCCTGGGCTTCCCCTCGGTTCTTCTCAGCCTCCTCTTCTCCATCCGACTCAGAGCTGCTGTCACTGCTGTTGCTCTCAGACTCCTCTACAGCTGCTGGAGCTGCTGCCTTTTCTTCCTGGTCCTTCGAAGCAGTGAGGCTCTCCACTGAGCTGTCAAACTTTCCTCCAAAGCTGGCAGGAGAATGGTCTCCCTCAGCTGCTTTGGCTCGGGAAGATTTCTGCTTGCCCTCTGCACCCACTGCAGGGGAGTAGCCCAGTCCCAAGAGACCCTTGCTGTCTCTGCGGCCGGACAGGTTCGAGTCCTCCAGCATCCTCATCGCCTCCTTCATCTTCTTTGTCTTTGGAGACATCACACCCTCGTGGTCCAGCTTAATCAGGATTTCGTTGTCATGCTTCCTCTGAGCCTTGACCATGGTGCCAAACTCTTGCGTCTCTTCTGTGGGCCGCCCTTTCTTGGCCTTGGCTTTAGATGCCGAAGCATCGCTGGAGCCGAAGGCCGCCAGTGTTCCGGGGAGGTCACTGTACGGTTCCGTGCTGAGGATGCTGCCGAACACAGCAGGCTGGTAAGTGGGTTGTGGGGGGCTGTGCAGCTTAGTGGAGATCTTCATTTTGCTGGCTTTTGACCGCTTTTCCTCTGTGGGGGCAGGAGAGCCTCCAGTCGGCAGCGGTTGTGATTTTCGTGACCCCTTCATGCTCGGCTTGCCCAAGCAGGCTGGCTTCTCTGGAACTGAAGGGGGAACAGGTGAAGACTCAACCTGATCCTTCTCTTCTGGCAAGGCAGCTTCTTCTACAGAGAGAAAGAAACAGGTATCCATCCAGATGGGCTTTGTTAGCCCAGACACCAGCAGACACAAATGCTGACTGGTCTCTCGTCGAGGGTGGCTTGTTCCTGACTGCTCAGGTACACCCAAAGAGGGACAGGTCCTCACTGCTCACTGAACAGCCTTACTAAGCAGCCTGGCCTGGAGCCAGCGCCTGAGAGCTCTGATGGGCAATGCCCAGCGATGCTGCTTCAACTGCAGGAGAACCAAATTGCAGATCTCCTGCATCCTAGTGATGGCTGCTGAGATGCTCAGCTGAAAAAGGGACCCTGCTCTACAGCCCTGACTGACAGAAGGAGGCTCTCGCAGAGCAGGACAGCTTCTCGGGCAGCCACCTGCAAACTGTAGCTACCACAGAGAGAGCTGATGCTCTGCACATTCTCCTCCAAATCTTTCCCCAAGCAGCAGCTCTAACTTGGGGAGAGAGGTAGGGAACTGTGCAAGGACTCTCTGAACCCCAGGTCTGGCAGTGGTGATGACCTACCAGCTTTTGCCTTGACGCTTGGCTTTCTCCCTCGCCCTTTGCCCTTTGACACGGGCTCCTCTGACCCCAGTGTAGTTCCCTCTTTTCCTTCTCCAGTGTCTTTGCTGGATTTACGGCTACGGCGCTTGGTGCTGGGCACCAAAAGGGCCGGGGAAGGCTCAGCACCTAGAAGAAGTCAAAGAGATGGTCAAATGCAGTCAAATAACACACAAAACAGAGATGTGACACAGGGAACATATCCCTGCCAATTCTGCAACAGGGACTGGGCCTTTTTCCCTATGGGTTATATCCCACCCCAGCTCTGCATGTCCATAGTGAACTTGTCCCAGATTTTCAGAAGCAGGTGGCCCCACACTCCCTACATTTCAAAGTGGGAAGTGTCATGCAAACAAATGAACAGCAGGACTCACACTGGATCTTGTAGTCAGGTGGGAGAAGCCGAATGTGAGACAGCGGGATACGTCCTGTATCCCCATCATCAAACTCTACTGTGATGAGATCACCATCCTCCTCCAGATCCAAGGTTCCTGGGGGTTGTGGGAGCAGAAGATGGGATTAGGGAGAAAAATCAGAGTACAACCCCCTTGTCAAGACAGTGAGGGATCCTGCACTAGCTCCAGAGCATCCTGTCCTCCCGCTTCCTAGGCTGTGCAGGAAGAGTGCTCAACGCTTGGCCTGCAATGTGAAGTCCCTGACAACAGTAAACCAGCCCAACCAGTGTAAAATTTCCCAGTCAGCAGCAATGCTCCAGAACATAACCACTATTCCCGTTTGAATTCCCACCTCTTTCCCTCTATTCTTGCAGAAATTCACTTCTCTGCTTTCACTGAAGCATTTTTATTTTTTTTTTCACCTACATTTTGTAACTACTCTTAGCAAACAAAAGCTGCTGCTTTTCACCTTGTCTCTGAGAGAAGTGAGCTGTGTTCCCACCCAGCATTGCTGCTCTCTAACTTGTAATTCTTCCCTTATACAAACATAGTGCGACCCAGAGCCCCAAAGCAGGACCAGCCATGGCAGAATTGTCCAGGGCTCTTTACTGGCTTTTTTTTTTTAACTGATGTGTCAGAGGCAAATCTGTGAGCATGCAGGTGATTTAGAAATCTCCACAACCTCAGAAATCTTTGGCTCCTGGAGTTAATTTTGACTTTTGAAGCTGAGTTTTTTGAAGTGTTGAATTTTTCTGGTATTTTAAGCTCCTAATGTGCTCACACCTCTTCCTGCGAGAGCACATCTCCTGGCCCAGCAGGATGTTACTAAACCAGCATCATGACTGAGTTGGGCATGACCTGGAGGAGAGTAATGTGCCAGGCTCTGGACCTCCAGCACACTCACAGCAGAGCCTGACATTCCTCGAGACATGCAGGAGTGAGACATCCCTGGCTCACAGCACAGAGCAGCCAGGGTGGCCTTACCTCGCACAACGGTCCCTGGGTAGAGGCAGCGGTACTGCTGGCTCCAGTACGCTGCGATCCTCGTGCCCTCGGGCAGGAATCGCACTGAAGGTGGTTTCACATCGATGATCTGCTCGGGGCAAGAGAAAGGCAATTACTGACCTTCTCAGCATCAGCACAGACCATCCCGCACTTGGCGTGTCGCACAAGAGCTCTGGAGAAGGCAAGGGACACTTTCCCTGCTGGGAAATGGCCTCCTGTCTGCTCACAGGGCAGGGTGAAAGAGTGGCCCTGCTGGCATACAGGCCTAGAACCCACTGGGGTGGGGGAGCTCAGCCACGGGGCAGTGACCCACACCAAGGGGAGCTCTGCCCAGACTGGCCATGGAGGCAGGACCAGGGCATCCCTGCAGCCCCCAGCTTCCTCCTCCTCCCCAAAACAGGGCTCAGGCACCCTTTGGTCTCACATACCGCTTCCTGCAAGAGCTGCTCCAGGCAGTAGATGTGGGGACGGTTTCCCCTCTCGCCTTCCACCACCACACGGTATCTGAAACACAAAGGCTTGGTCAGACACGGTGCATGGAAGATCACCCCTATCAGCTAATGCCTCCCTCTGAACCCTACCACCAGTTTACTGGAGAGCATTTAACGAGAGGTAATTGGTTTTTCCTCAGTGCTGGTAAACCAGAGTGAACTCTCCTTCCTCCCTGCCAGACGGTGACTCTCTCCAGCCAGCTTTACACAACCCACAAATCAATCCCTGCACCCGGATGGATATGGCAGCCCCTCAACTCACATGTCTGGTGAGTGCACTGTCTTGACATGCCCAGCATAGAGCAGCTTGTCATCCATGGGGATGAGGACACGCAGACCGTCTTTCAGCTCATCCTTGTCAATTATGCAGGAGCGGGGAGCTGCGAGGTGTTGGAGCAAGGCGGAGATTAGAGGGGACCAGACATGAAAAAGCAACAGAGTGGGGAGAAGGAAATCTCATACTCCCAGCTGCACCCTCCCCTAGGAAAAGGGCAGGAAGCCCTCTGCAGAAGGGCATTCTGATAAGGCTTGGTTTTGGCAAGCCAAATTCACTGGGAGAGGACTATCTCCACCCCAAGGACTTACGGCTTTGGATGAATGTGTGAAAGGATAGAACAGGACAAGAGAATACAGCCTCAAGTTCTGCCAGGGGAGGTTTAGGTTGGACAATAGGAAAAAGTTATTGACTGAAAGGCTTGTCCAGCCCTGGCCCAGGCTCCCCATCCCCAGAGGGGTTTCAAAGCCATGGAGATGTGGTGCGGAGGGACACGGTTTAGTGCTGTCCTGGCCGTGCTGGGGGAACGGTTGGACTTGATAATCTTAAAAGTCTTTTCCAACCAAAATGATTCTGTGATTCTCTTGATTCTAAAGCAGCACAGTCCTCCTCTGAGCAGCACTGGGAAACCTGCCCAGCTCCTCTACCAGTACAATTAGCTCCCTGGCCCCTCTTGCCCTTACCTGGTGTGGACGGTCGCTCAACCAGCATGCTCAGTGGGATGTTTTCATCCTCTGAGAAGCTGCTGTCTTGGTTGGGTTCAAAATCCTCCTCTGCTGCCATGCTCTCCATGAGCTTGCTGACAGCTCCTCCTTTCCCTCGGTTCTGCGGGAGAGCAAGCAGCATGTCAGCTGGATCACAACAGCCAACAGTCTGTTCCCATCTCACCTTCTTCCAGCCTGAGGATACTGGGACAAACTTGTTTCCATCCTCAGCAACGTTAATCACACAGAGAGTCAATATCCAAAACTTGAGCATATCCAAACTTGAGTTTTGGCTGAATCTTTGTTTCTCCAGGTTTATCCTAAGCATCACTGAGAGATGACCAAAAGCTACCTAACACATCCAAGCTACATCTACCTCCCAGAGGTTAGGAGGGACACTGCGGAGCACACAGCTGGAGCTTTGCTCTGCATTCACCATCTCTCTGCACAGTGCTGCTGAGACCTTGTCTTCACTAAACAGACAGCAGGAACTGCTCTTACTGCTTCTCAAAACCCCACAGTCCATTTCTGTCTGCTACATGCACACACCCCATGGCCATTACACTCTGAAAACACGTGAGAAGGTGCAGTAGTGTGTGCTATGAGAGAAGATGAGCAGAAACCAGCTGTGACCTGGCTCACTCAGTGCTGAGCAAAGCAACTCCATCACCATCTCCCCAGTCCCTGCTATCCATGAAGGCTCTCCCTCCACCCTGTGGCGGCCTTAGAGAAAATCCTGCTTGCTCATTAATTTGGGGGATGAAGGCAAATGAACGCCAGATGGTAGCAGCAGGTACTATCTGAGAGTCTTCCTTGGATTTTAGGCTTCTTAGATCAGTATTTTGCTTTTAACACACTCAGCAAACACCACACGTCCGTTTTCCCTCCCTCGCACTCCAACAGTCCAGGAAAAGAGCAGGGCCCTGCAGCCACCCTTCCGCTCACCCCGACCCTCACCTCTTTTTTCACCTCCTTGGCTTTCACCTTGGCTTTGCTCTTCTTGCTGGAGCTCAGGGCATTTGCCAGGCTGACACGAACATCAGATGGGGAGCTTGGGATGCCAGGAGGAGACATGGAGGAGGAGGAGGAGCAGCAAGGGGTTTCTTTACCTTTCTTCCGCTGCTAAGAAGAAAAGAAAACACCCTCATCAGTAAAGAGAGGATTGGTAAAGGGAGAGGGGAAAGGTGGGGCAAAACAGGCTGTGCACAGGTAGGAGATGTTCAGCCAGCAGTTAGTCATTAACTACACCACATCCTACATCTCCCAGCTCTGCTTTCAGACTTCCCCCATTTTGGGAAGAGCTTTTCATTACCCTGCAGAGCAATTCCTGCCCATCAAACATTCCCCTAAAGAGCTCCAAGAAGATCCCAGCTGGCCTCATGTCACAACTAACTTTTCCAACTCTCCGCACAATCAGTTCTCCTTAACAGGAGAGAGGTTTCACAGATGTTTTAATGCAGAACTGTCCACTCTGGCCAATCTAAGCTGGATGGATTTGGGACATGGAGGGTGACATAAGTAACCTGCCCTGTTCAAACACGACAGGCTTTTACCTTCTGTAAGTTACATCCAAGCCCAACAGCTCCTCTGAGCGTACGTGGAGCTGGGGAGGGGCATCAAAGGGCAGCCAAACAGCACTGGGACAACTGCTGAGAGAGGACTCAACTCTCCTCTGCCCTAGTGGAGTTAATCGCCCTCCCCTTCCCCTCAGCTCCTAAGGGTCCCACACCAGTTCTGCCAGCACATTCCTCACCTTGCTTAGCTCCTTCCTCTCCTTCCCCTTGCTGCCTTCCTTTTTGGGGCTCATGGGTGCCCCCTTGCCACAGCGCCCAGGCTTGGAGACAGGAGTGGAGCTGGCAGGTGCCGCAGGGGTCAGCATGGCTGAGGACGTGGTGGCATCGTGGAGGAAGATCCGCTCACTCCGGCGCCGGTTCCACAGGTCGTCATCGCTGGCCTCCAGCCCAAACTCAAAGCTCAAGTCCTTGGGGGACTTGAATTTCTTCAGCTTGCGGCCTTTCTCAGATCCAACCTTGACCTTGTCAGTGCTCCCAGGTCCAGAGTCAAGGCTGCTGGGGGCCTGGCCTGGTGGGATGCTGCTCGCCTCCAGTGGCCCCTTCTTTCCCCGCAGTAGCCCTGAAGGAGACTTCTTCCTGATCTTGATCTCACTCTCCGAGTCGGTGTATTCAAACTCTGTCCCTAGGTGGAAAGGATTTAACCATCAGTCAAAGCCCTAGCTTGAGCCAAGAGGGGCCTCATCCCACTGGAAGCTTTTGGGCTCCATAAGAGGTGCCTGTCCAACCAAAGCCCTTGCTTGTTCCCCCTTCCAAACCCCACATCCCTCAGATGTGCAATTCTGTCCCATAAAACACTAATTTCCCTGAATGTAAGTCTCTCCTGCCCTAAACCAGAGCCCACCCATTCAGGCAGTGTGGTTCAGTATGTTCCCAGCCTCCATTTTCTCCCTTCTCCCACAACCAAAACCCTGCAGGGAAGCTCTTAAGAGAAAAGATACTCTAAAATCTGCCCCTCCACAAAAAGGAGATGCTCAGCTGAAGCCAAGCACAAACCCCCCAGGCTGAGCCTTCCTCTCCCTCCCCCCTGATAGGAGTCTTCTCCAGTCTCACCCTCGTCTCAGGAGAACAACCCCTTTAACAAATTGAGTAAAGCCAAATTTCAAGCTTATTTTTTCCCATTGGCCAACAGACATCACAGATCCTGTTACTGGCTCAGGTAATCACCTTAAACTCAAGAGAGGTAAGTGATCTTTTGTCTGTGGCAAATGGAAATCCCCTCGCATTGGCCTCCGCTCAGCATCACGGGCACAGCAGCACCCAGGGGCCTGAAATACTATAGTAATGCCAAAATGTTCACCACCTTCAGTGTGTTCCCCAGAACCTGATAAAGGAGAGCAAGAGCATACATTTCCAGGGGCAGAAGGGAAACTGAGGAAGCACCTACACAAGTGGCAACACGGGTGGGTGGTAGGCAAAGCAGCGTGGCTGCACAGGAACTGTGCCATCAGAGGGATACAACAGCCCAAGGTCAGCCACTAAGCCTGTGCTGGAACAAAAGACTGAGCCCTGATTTTGTAAATCCATTTGTTTCTCTGGGCCCTGGACCTCAGTGGGTGGTAGAGCACTTCTGAAGGTGTGTATGAACATCAGCAGCACCTCGTTCTCACTCTCCAAAAAAAGTGCACCAGCCTAAAGTCTCTCTGCTCTGGATTAGGCCTCGCTTCATGCCAGGGAGGTTGGCAGAAACTCTTCTCAAGCCCAACACTGAAAGGCCCCTGCTGTGATAACCACTGCGTGCAGGAGACCCTTGAGAAAGGACACAAGGGACCGAACAGCGGTCACGTAGGAAAATGAAATGTACGCAGCATGAGCACGGAGAACATCTTCTCTCAGTCCTCCTCTCTCACATACGCTCACTTTCCTGGATAAATTCAGTCTGCAGGAACCTGCTGTCATCTTCTACCCAACCCTCTTCCCCTGAGACAGCCCCAGCATGAACAGGAAAAGAGCAAGGCTGTCAAAATCAAAGCTGGCAAGGCTCAAAATTAAAAACCCATTGGAAATTACAACACTCCTTCTCCTCTCTCACTGCCGCATGAGGCAATTTCTAGATGCTTCCAGTTTCAAGGAGGGCAGGTTACACGGTGATAAATTCTTAACAGAGGCTGTTGGAACAAGTTGGCAAAAGCCTAATATAGCATGGAAAGAGTGCTAAAACAAGCCAGGCTCCCAAGGAAGACATCATTTTCCATTCTGAAGCATGCTGTAAATTCCATTATCACTTAATAAATATTAATAGAGAATTTATAGATGGAGCCCATATAGATCTGTCTGACTGGGAACGATGTCACCAATGGGCACTTGTGCAGCAGGGCATGGGAAGGGGAAGAAACGAAACTCAGGATTATGTGTAACACTGAAACTGAGACAGAGACAGGGACAAGAAAACACTGTCTGGCACTCTAAATACATGAGCAGAGGAAGGAATGCTCATTTCACATCTTGCTGGCTGGTTTCTGTGAGGAAGCTGATGGGATGGGCTGATTGAAGGGGTTTTTCTTCTGCTTGGCTGTCTCTGCTTCTCTTGGCTATCTAAAATCAGGTGCATTTAGCACATGCTTCCTGCCCTAAAATCTAACAGCACTTCACTGCCTGCAGCACTCAGGCCAAGGGGACACAGTATCCCATCGCTCGCCTCTGCAGAGTGACTGTTAAGGGTTCACCAGGTAGGAAAGGAGGGAACTTTGAGAAAGCCACAGGCAACTGTCCCCAGAGAAGCCACGGCTGCAGCTGACAAACCTGCCATACTGTGAGTGGCTCTTGTTTTCTTGCCAGGCCATTTCCCCATCTTCAGCATCAGCACCAAGCAGCCAAAGGCAAAGAAAGGGCAAGACAGTGTCTGGGTAACAATTCTTGCTGCACAGCTGGGACCTCCTAACTTTTCACCTTGTCCCCACAGAACCAACCCCAACCATGCAACTCACCCATCAGGCTCTGCCGCTCCTCCTTCTTCTTTGCCTTCTGCTTGGCTTCCAGCTGGATGATGGAAAGTGGAGGGGGAACGATGGGGCTGGGCATGGCACTGGCAGCAAATCTCGCTAGAAGGCCCAGGCCGCTCTCATCAAGGGCAGGCGATGAAAGTCTGTCGGTGCCGTCTGTCCCATAGTCCTCTGCTTCTTCCTCTTCCTCTTCATCCTCCTCTTCCTCCTCCTCTGAGCTAGAATCTAGCACGCAGAAAAGAGGGAGCTCATTACAAATCTCACTGAGCTACGCATCAACCACATTTCCAACCCGAAGCGGTAACTCTCGTGCTGCTCTGCGTTCTCCTAAGTAGCACCGAGCCACCCATGAGCTGAGCCAGAAGACGGTGGCCAAGGACACACACGTGTCTTCGCAACAATATAGCCAGTATCACCCTGCCTACCACCACCCCTGAAGGACACAGCGATAGAGGGTACGGCAAAGAGGACCCATTCAGGGCGAGGGAGGGAAAAGCAGGGTGTTGGCAGAGATTTGATGCCACACACCCCCTTCCCTGCAGCTTTCAGGAGGAATTAAAAGCTTAATTCCTTTGAAAATCCCAACCTCGGAGCTGTGGGATTCCCCTCCCACCCACCACCTCTTCCTCCATAATGAAATCCATCAGCGTAATCAGAATCAGCATGGAAGGGGAATACCAGAGACCAGCCTGCACCATGGCAGGAGGCAAGGAGGACACAGGGAGGAGAAGGGGCAGGAGGCAAAAATGCAAAGGGAGAGGGGAGGGAAATAATAATTTGAGAGCAATGGATCTGGAATGCAGAAAGTGGGGGGGGGGGGGAAGTGTAGGTAGTGCTGGAGACAAGGAGGAGCGTTCTAAACACTCTGCTTCAAAACTCTCCGTGCCTTTCATTTCCCTCTCTGCAGCTCAGGCTAAGGAAGCCCAGCTCAGCCCTGGCAGGAAGAGCTGCCCACAGCCAAAATCTAATTCTGGCAAAGAAATCAGCCTTGCTGCCTGCCTCAGCTGACCCCTGCAGAGAGCTGGGGGTTTCCTTTACGGTGTATATACAGCAGGTATTTGAGTGGTAGATGCTCCTAGAGTGGCACCTCTCCCTTCCTACAGCACTTCCCAAGAGTCTGTCATCAGCTCCAAGGCAATTAATTTTAACAGCATCTCATCCAGTTAGTGCCGGTGAGCGAAGAGGTGCTGCACAAACGCACGTATACCACACACACGCACATATACACACACATATATGAGCACATATGTCTATAAAGATAGAGATATTGAACTGCAAAAAGTGGGTCTAAGAAAAAAAAAAAAAAAGGTATTTCATTTCTTTTGAAATTGAGGGCTTAAGTAGGATCATGGAGGTTGCTGGAGTATTTGTACCACAAGCAGGAGCCCTGCTCTCCCTGCCTGAGCCCACTCAGCTCCCCGCCAGCCGCTCAAAGCCAGCCAAATGAGAAACCAGATCCTTTCAAAATGAGCTGGAATGAGCACGAAAATCCTTTTCTTTTCACGTATGCCCTCTGGGATAGATAAAAATGTCCTCAACACTTGGCTGTTAAAATAAATAAGAAAAAAAAAAAAAACAAAAAAACCCAAACCCAAACCAATAACACAAGTGTTATTTTTCCACTTTGGATTATTTTTCCATGACATTAGAAATATCAGGAGTATCAAAACCCAGTCTTTTCATCCTTTCATTTTACCAGCTGAAGTGATGGCCATCTATTTTTTAACAAGGGGAGCTTATCTCTGCAGCATACTTCAGATAGTCACAGAATATTAATTTTTAACTGTATAAATATCCCTTCCTTGTTTCAGTTGCTCAGGCTGGTCCCTTGTGATATAAAAATGCTACTAAACCTACAGTCCCGCAGTAAATACCAAGAAATCCACAGCCCTGCTCACTTCTTGCATAAAAAACACATGAAAAAAAATACATATAATCTGCAGCAAATTAGGATCAGATTCCTTCTCCTACCAGAAAAGAGGGCACAACTGCTGGTTTTTCTACCACTTTTTGCCAAGAAGAAAACAAATCCAGATGAACTCAGCTATACTGAGATGTGAAAACCACCTGCCTGAAAAGCAGCGAAATCGTGCCAGAGTCCAATGACACACCGTGGGGTTCCGAGACCCCCCTCCCTGCATCCCGTTTGGCTCTGAATTCCAACAATTCTCAGCAAAACCAGAAAAAAAACCTGAAAAAGTCCACCTGTCCAGCCCCTCATGCCAGACCCAGAGAGCTGGCCGAGCCAGTAGTGGCTCACTGAGCAATCGGGGAGGAAAACAGGCAAAAACAAAGGGAAAGTTTGCAGGAAAATCCCTCCACATCCTGTCTTGCGTGAATCCCCCGGCACTTAAAGCCTAAAGGTGCCCAGCAGCTCTGGGATTTCAAATGCACCAAGGTAAAACAGATTTAAAAGCTGGGATGAAATCGGCTGTTACTCGCGCTACAGAAAACGCACGATACAGTAACGTACCTGGCAGTTATTCCAACCTCTTTCTAACGTCTCACTACAGAAAGACAACTCTAAGATAGTCTCTTGTCAGCGTTTTTACCGAAACACTTATATTTTTATCGGCATGAGATACAATTTTCAGCCTGAAAAGAAGCACGTTTTAACACATTCCCAGATCTCTCCTCCTCCACTTCTCATGGCAAGGGCAGATCTTGCCAACTCCACACGCCATGCAATCCCTGCTCCTCTTCCTCTTGATCTTCCAAGGGACAAAAACTAACAAATGAAACAAAAAGGACAGATTTGGGGCTCTGCTCCAAACCTACGTGCTTCTAAACTAAGGCCCCAGATTTATGGTCATGGTGGCAAACAAACTGCTGGTGCTCTACGGCCATCTGCACAGCTTCTGGGAGAGACTCTTGCTGCCTGTATTTAATGTGAAGCAGGAGTTCTACTCCTACCATACCCCAAACTACGTGTGAACTTCAAATGAAGCCTGCACAGATGCCTTTATACAACAACCAAATCCTCCTTTTTTTTTTTTTTAAATCTCCTAAAAAGGTTATTTTTAGTTAGTAATGGGGAAAACTGCATTTAAAAAAATCAGTTTCTTCCTTCAACAGTAATTCTGTTAACACTGTGCAAGGGTAAGGGAAAAAAAATACTCGAAGTTAAAAATATCTTTTCTAACTGACATTTTTAAGAGCATGTATGTGTGTGTATATACCCCCATACACAACCACACGTGTACATACAACTCTACAGCCAAAACAAGCAGTAATTTCATATTTAAATGCTACTGATGCCAGATAAACTGGAGCAAAAGAAGATTTTATTTTCCTGGAGTTTTTTTTACCTGCATTAATTTAAAAACCAAACCAAATTGAAGGTACTATATTTTCTCAGTGCTTTTAACAGCTAAGCTGCTATGGTGTTTGACTGTAGGAGAGCAGTAAATGAAGATTTGTTAATGATGAACAGAAACTGGTTAAGCAATTTGGTTTTTAAAGACTGATGTAACAAGACAGATTGAGGGGAGTGTGGAGAGGAAAGGCTCGGGAAGGGGGGAGTAAAAACACACACTTAAAAGAGTCATTTCACATTGTAAAAACAAATAGCATGATTTTCTCATAACACCAAGCAGGCCTACGGTATACAAAGCAGGCTAAGTACAGGCAGACTTTAGACAGCTACTGGGTCATTGACATCTGATTTGTGTGATCTGTCCAAATTCTGGAGATTAATTATTTTTGAATATCCAATTTAAGATTGTACTTCTTTTTCTTTTTTTTTTTTTTTTTCAAAAGAAGCCAAACAACCAACAAGATTTTCCCTCCCCCCCCATATGTGCTGTGCTGTTGACTCCAGAAGTACTTATAAAAAAATATTACATGGGACTGACTGTGTAGGCAACTGGGTATCCCTCGCTGGTTTGTTGTTTGGGGTTTTTTTCATAGGGATAAAATCATCCTCCAAGTCAGAGAAAGGAGAGCAGGGAAAAAGGTACTCATTTCTTAAGGAAACCCAAGTATGGAGGGAGGAGGAAGTATGCGTCTTTGGTCTCTAAAAGCTCAAGGTATTACCCATCCTGGCAGTTTTCTGAAGCCCCATGTTTAGCCCACACTGGCAGTTTCATCTCCAAGGTCACAGGATGAAAACCCACAAGCTTTGCCTGTTACCAGAATGGCAATGTGGTGCCTGGTCTGTAAGAAAGTATTGTGTCCCTACCTCTTCTCTCTCAAACCAGATGAGAACAGATCTTCGTGCAGCTACTCCTACCTCTGACATGGACACTGGCATGGCCACGGCCAGGCAATTACCCTGATACTTGGACAGTCTGAGTCATGGCCCAGGATCTTAAGGACAATATGGCAGAGCCTCTGCAGGCAGCACCAAGGCTTCTCATCTTGGACCCATCTGCAAATCCTTCCCTTCCCTGGGTTAAGGGGTTCTCCAAAAGAAGGTTTGCAAACAGTAAAGCATTTCTGGAGCCCTCAAACACATACGCACAAGCAAACCTTCCATGCAAGACTCTTCATGGACAGAGGAAAAGTCAAAAGTGGACAGCAATCATTTTCAAAATTAAAATAACCAAGAGAATGCAAAGAGCTACGTGGCATTATTCACGGAGGTAACATCGAAACATCTGAGGCTGACAGATGACATAAAGAAAAGGTATTTTGCCTACCTACATAACAATGGTCAAGGTTCGGGTTCATGGCTAGTGACCCTCGCTGAGAAGTGTCTGCCCTACAACCAGCCAACCACTTTGCTTCTTTAGTGCAGCGTGAGAGCAAATGCAAGAGACCGACACAGACATTCAAAGCATCATGGATAGGGGCAGGGGTGAAAGGGTTGGTCAAGCAGCTGCAAGGAGAAAGCGAGCACTTCTAGAAAAGCTGAGGTTATTAATCGGTTTAGTATCAGGGAAAGCCATTAGAAACCCTATTACCCAAATATCCCTTCAGTAATGCTTCTGAGAAAGAACAACAAACAAAACAAAAAAGAAAAAGAAAATT
>JANHGN010004632.1:0-29073 GCA_024605025.1 Megaceryle maxima | reverse complement strand
CTGCGGTGGGGCGTAGGGCTGCCCGCTTCCTTCGGGCGGAGGAGTTGGCGCTTCTGCGGCCTAAGTGTGGTGTTCTCGCTCTCCTCCTCCTCCCTTGGCAGCAGCCGTCGGCAAAGAAAGAAGCGGCAAGAGCGAGGGCGAAGAGGAGCAGCGTTGGTCCTAATTGCTGCGTGTGATCAAGGTGCTTTGTGAAAGTGTCTTTCCTCCCTCTATTAGGGTTTGGTCTCGTGATATCCTGGTGTTCGTATTTTTGTTCATTGCTTTTTACTCTAATTTTGTTTTAATAAAATGATATGGTTATATTCTACATTCATATTTGATACACTACCTCTAAAGAAAAAGCCAACAAACTAACAAGTATAAAGGAATAATAAAGTCAATTTTTTTTTTTTTTTTTTTTATTTCATAGTAATGGGCTTTCATTCCAAAGTTTCCATTAGTCTTGAGAGTGAACTTTAGTGAGCTTCCGCACCTCCCTGTACACTGGGGCTGCCACAGCCTTGCCCAACAGCATCTGGTAGTGCTCCACACCTGTCTTTGTCCTGTGTTTCATCACTGCGTTTTTTATATCTTTCTGACGTTGGTCCTTTTTTTTTTTTTTTTCTCTGTCTTTTGCTTTTGGCTCAGCTTTTACTTCCTCTGTTTACCTTATGTGCTGGAAGGTGTGCAAGATTTTGAAGTCACATCACTTTCTTTGTCAAGGTGGCAATTATGGAAATGTTCCCTCCTTCCCACAGTTACCCTGTCTTGGTGATGGAAATTTCCCTGTCATTGTGGAGCCTGCTCTCGACAGTGTCCTGCCATTAGATGGCAGCATGCGTGGGCTTCTTCTGGCTTTTCATTTCTGGATGGTACCACATTTGGACTGTAAGGGTGGGAGTATGCTAAAATCCCTTTTTTTGGGGGTCGACTGGGTCTGCATCTCTGCTCTTACACTCGGTTTCTCCAGTCTCTGCTTTTTGTCTAGAATATGTCTCTGTCTACGCCTTTTTGCTCATCTCCCAGATGCACAGTGACTTTTCTAGCTCACAGTGGCCCTTGCCATCGGTTCCAAGCCGTGGCAGGGAGCCCTCAGGCTTCCCCACTGCTGATCACAACCTCCAGTGCTGACCAGTCATGAGTGTCAGTGTATAGTTTCAGCTCTTCAGCCCAGGGTGCTGGGTGGTGCTACCCCTTTGTGTGGTCCCTAGCTATGTCTCATAGCTCTGGCACCATGGTGTTTAAAAATCTCTCTCCAGAACGTCATAGGGGTTTCAACACCCACCAGGCATAGTGTTGACACTGCTCCTTTCTGCTCCTTTTTGATCGCTGAGAGTGGTGGTCTAAGGTGAGTTGGGTGCAAGAGTGATGCAGTTTGTGCTGTTAGGGTTAATAACTCACTAATGGGGTTGGAGGCAGTTGAGTAAAACAAACTTTGTGGCCTGAAGTCCCTCTGAGGCCTGCAGGATTGGGACAGGGTGATTTCTTCCATGGCTGGGCCAAGGACACCAGTTGAGCACAAACATTTTTATGCCTTTTCGAAGCCATCAGCACATGGTTCTGATTCAGGCCCACTCTTAACTCTCTCGAAGCATGCATAATTAATAACCTCCCTTGGTGCATCATGTGCACATGTTAAATTATCTGTTCAGCGCTTATTGGGTGCGCAGGCAGCTGCTCAGGACTGTGCCAGCTTTGTCACTGTGCTGCCAAAGCTTTGCCATCACCTCTCCTTCCAGCTTGTTCACTGTCAGGTTTTACTTAGCCAGAGTTGCTGTCGTCAGCAGTGGTTTGGGGGCAGTGGCGTTGACACAAGGGTAGCAGCATCATTCTGCATCGGATGGTGCTGGGGGTTTATGTGGCTTGTAGTGTACACAGGTGGACATGGCATGGGTGGGGGCCCCTAGTCCACCCCCAAATGCAAGTGTGTGCACACCAGTATGAGAAAGCACATTGTATCTTTGAGTGTCCTGGAGGGGTGCAGGAGGAGTGGGGGTCCAGTGCGTGTGCATACAGGTGTGAGGCCTGGGCTTTGGGGTTGTGCCAGCAGGCATGGGGGGGTGGGGTGTGAGCTGGTGTGCAATGAGCCTGTTGCTGTGAAGTGCCTTGCACACCAGGGGAAGAAGGCATTGGCGTGTGCTCCCTCTGGTCTGAGAAACTAGACACCTGAAGGAAGGATAGTTCTGGGCAGCTGTGGGGTGTTGTGGGCGCACACTGATGCAGGGGGATGCACACAAATGTGTGGGGCACATGTTCGTATGGATGTGCCGACAGGTTGGGGGATGCTCATGGGTAGGTGGGGCAGGGCAATGTCCACCCACGCATACAGATGCAGGACACTCGCACTCAGCTGCGGTGGGATGCCCACACAGGCGCACAGGTGCAGCCCTCCGCCGTTGCCCGGAGCCACGCCGCCCGCCCCGCCCCGCCCCGCCCCGCCGTCCGCCCGGCGCCCCGCGGTGTTCGGCGGCGGGCGGCCCGGAGGAAAAGGAAGCGGTCCCGGCACTCCCCCCACATCGCCGCCGAGGCCGCGCGTTGCTGCCGCAGCTGGAGCGCGGCGGGAGTAGAGCTCGGGCGCGGGTCGCTCGGCACCGCACGGACCTGTTCGCAGCGCCGGAGATGAAGAGAGTTTGCACGCTCTCCTTGTGGCTTTGGCTTGGTATTGTCTCGGAGGCAGGTGAGCGGTGGGGATGGGGGAATGCCCGGTGCGACGGGAAGGGACGGGACCCGGTACTGCCCCCTGCATGTACCCATGACCCCGCCGAGACCCGCAGTGCCTGCCGCTGCCTCCCTTAGCCGGGGCGAGGATGTGCCGTGCCACGGTGCTACCCGTCCCGGATTCTCCCCGTCTCCCTTGCGGAGCGACACAGCTCGGCTTGCGGTCCTCCAGCCTCGATAAAGCCTGGCCCGGGGTGTTCTTACTCCGACGGTGACTGATACAGCCTGGCCCGTGGTCACCCCTCGCCCGACGGGGACGCGGCGCGGTGCCCGCCCCGGGTGTTCCCACCGGCTGTGACAGCGAAAGAACCGGATCGGAGGACCATGCTGCCGTCCCTGCGGTGCCCGGGACCGCGATGGTGAGGCCCTTGGGGAGTCCACGCCATGCCCATGTCACGGGTGTACTCGCTGGAGGCCGGGAGAAACTGCCCGGGGCTTTGGCAGGGGAGGATTTCTTCCTGTAGGGAAGCGCCCGGCCGGGAGGGCAGAGCGGTGCCCGGCTCTCAGCTCTGTTTGTTTATTTTTTGATCCCTGAAGTCATCAATTTGTGAGTGCCGGGCAGCGCGCTGGGAAGAAAGGTGCGAGGAGACAGTGTTCTGTGCAATGCTGTCTAGCCTGCCTGTCCCAGCTGGTTGCTGGTTCACCTGGGAAGTCACCTAAGGCAGATCCTGGTGGAATGCTTTTCCTTCTCACAGCACTTCTAGGGTAAAAGGCTATTGGGCAGTGAGTCAAAATCCCTTGCCACAGCTTAGGTGAAGTGGATGTAGGACCATGGTGGAGATGGAGCTGTAACACCCTTTCCGAGAGCAGAGACCATGGGACAGAGCAGAGCTGGGTGGGCGATGCTGGGACAGAGCAGAGCTGGGTGGGCGATGCTGGGACAGCAGGGTCAAGACACCAGCCCCACTTGCTGCCCCTAGGGAAGCTCCTGATTGCATGAGTAAAGCATTGATAGCCCAGGTTGGAGCAAGACTGACAAAAAGTTAGTAATGCTTTAAGCTTGCAATGTAGGGAGATAAATTTTGGGAGCATAAACAGAATTTTTTGTAGCCTCAGCTCAGTGACTCACTGTCACCATCAGCATTTGCTGCCATCGTTGAAGTGAGCTCACAGAAGAGCTGCAGATCTGGTTGCTGATGTGCAGTATTGATGGCATCACCAGCAGTGGCACTGTCAACCTGCTTTGCCCAAAATGCTGCTGATGGGTTTGGTGCACGGGGCCGCAGGAGTCACTAGACTGCCAGAGCTCAGCCCAAGCTCCAGGAGGCAAGGCAGAAAGGGACCTGCTGCTGGTGGCATCGCAGTGGGAGCTGCAGCTACTCAAAGTTCTCTTGTAAGCAATTTGTAAAGCATTGTGTAGCTGTTCTCAGGTTCTTTCATCTGGAGGTGTGGGGAGCGGTGCCAGGAGGCTCTGGGCGGCACAGCTGCGTGATGTGTGGAGCCTTGAAAGCAGAGGGCTGCACAGAGCTTTGAAGCTCCCCAGCACTGCCTGGTTAATGCAGCAGCGAAGGGTGATGTAGAGCTCAGCTAGGGGATCATACCCTGGGGATTTCCTTTATCTTTATTCTACCTGAGACAATTTTGTCAGTTCATTGAAGGACCTACAACTTCCTCATTAACCATAGTCTTAGCAGGACACACTTGCAAGTATGCGCTCCTCTTGGAAGCAGGGATGGGAATGTGAGACTGTTCCACATGGGAAGGGTGAAATATTTGTCTCAGGATGACAAAAGGTCTGGGGTTTTTTTCCATCCTGCTTGTTCCTGCACCCCAGTACCTGGTGAAAAGGGCTGGTGCTAGGAGGGGATGCAGTGTGTAAGACCACATTGGCTCTCCCTACATCCCAGCTCTGTGGTGCTCCCAGGATGGAATGGAGATAGGGAGCCACCCTTGTCAGGCAGTAAGATACAGGGAGCAGGTGGAGGTTCAGCCCCACCCTCCCAGACCATCTTGGGGTAACCTTTTATGGATGGTGATGCATGCATGTGCTCCCCTGATCCACCATGCTCTGGGGTCAAGAGCAGCGCTGACCACCCCACAACCAAATAATGCTCTTGGAGGCTCTGGCTGGCCGCTTTTGTGTGAACATGCCCTTGGTGGGAGTGCAGGGCCCATGCTTGTGTAGGACCTGAGCCGATTACATTGGCTGCTACTACCTGCCCTCCAAGATCACACAGACCTCCCTGGCCGGGTGTTCGGATAGCCCCATGCTGACCATGCCAGCAGCAACATTCTCCTTCACAGCTGGGATTTGAAGCAGTTGTTTTATTGCAGGTAATAAACATGGGCTATTTCAGCAACACCCTTTCATGGAAAAGCCTATGAGTGCACAACAACCCCCCCCAGCTTAACCCGGTCACTTGTTAGTGATGAAGGTTTCCTGGGGGTTGCTGGGAAGGGGCCAACTGTGGCTCTTTTGCTCCACCGTCTGCTTAAGGATGACTTCAGATGAATGGGCTGCAACTCCTGCCTTGGGATTTGGCTTGGTCATGCAAGCCTGCAGCTTGCTGCCTGTACAAACAGTTGCTGAGCTCAATTTGACGTCTGGTCAGGGGGACACTTCCCTCAGCCACACAATGTTCCCATCCAGTATAGATGGGGTGGGAGGGGGCTTCCTCCAGTGTATCCTGCCTGACTCCTGTCTCTCTCCTGTGAACTTGCTTCACGTAGGATTGCTGTCCCCGGGGTGTCTCTTGGCCCCATATTGGTGCAGTGTTTTCCATGGCAGGCGTGGGAAGGGCAGGTGCTCCCAGTCGGCCAGGAGGGAACAGGCTGTTCTTGGTGTCCCAGAGTAGTTCCTGGGGAGAGAAAGAGAGAGCAGGATCCCACGGGAACAGCAGCAGGAGGGGGCTGTAGCCAGGCAGCAGTTTCTCCAGTGCTGTATGGGGCATCTATAGCGCTATGGAGGTTGCTTTGCAGAGCGTCTGCCTAGCAGGAGGGGGCTCTTGATGGGTCCCTAGGTCTGCTCAGCTCCCCTCAGCTTTGGGCAGCAATGTGAGCCCTGGAGAGAGCACCCAGTTCACCCACCTTCTCCCCAGCTACTCGAGCTGGCACAGTAGAGACGTTTCCAAATGAATGAGGCATCTTTGCATTCAGCCTGCTGGACTGAAACAGCCCCAGGCAATGGGGGCGATGTGGGAGGCGCTCTCACCCCCAGTTTGGTGGGATTGTGTGTTTAAACTCATTGGTGGGGGAAAGCTGCAATAAGCCCGCAGTGATGGGGATCCTGGGGGTTCCTTGCAGGCATGGGGAGAAGCAGAAAGCCCTGTGATGGCTGGATCCCACAGGCCGCACTGCCCACAGAGAGTGGGGAGCTGGATCAGAGAATCAGTGGTTGTGGTTTCCGTGTGAGGAACGACCAAACGTCACAAGACTCTTCCACTGGAAAAGATGGGCCAGAGCATAGCAACGAAGGGCTGCAAAATCATGATTTGCCTGGAGAAGGTAGTTCCTGGTGGGTTTTCATGCTGAGAGGATACGGAGCATGTGGAAGGGGGCTGGTGGCTTGTTGCTGTCATGCATCAGTGGAGCTCTTCACCATTGGGTCTTGTGGGTGTTAGATGTATGCCTCGGTCCACAGGCACTTGGGCATGGGAAAATAGATGGGTTTGCAAGAAAAAAAATCCACAGGTGGATAGTTAAAGCTGAAAGCCCACTTCTCCTTCCTAGATTGTGAGCCAGAGGTGGTCAGTGCCGTGTTTTGTGTTGATCTACCCCAGCTACCCCTGAGCAGGCAGCTCTTGCAAATCTCCACCTAGGCAAGGGGCAGCACAGAGCCAGGCACAAAGCACCCAGAGGGTCCCACAGCAGCTGTGTGCCAGGGGGAACCACGACTGCCTGGTGTGGGCTAGTGTCTGCCAAGGAGACCAGACCTGAGCCTTGCCCCCAGCCAGAGCTGGAGTTATCTCTTGTCCTCCATTAGGAAAAGAAATACTGCTGCAGCTGCACTGGCATCTAGTGACTGGTTAAATTAATTCCAGGATTTTTATTGCCTGGGGCTATCCCAGACCTTTGTTTCTTGTTTCACGTTGTTAAAAGAGAGGGTTAGCTGGCTCCCAGGGGGGGCTTTTTCTCTCTGGTCAAAATAGTTCTGATGTTTTCAACACGCAGCATTATTGCCCATCTGCGGTGCCTCATTGTTAACACAAAACAGTGGAAGTGGAGATGGCCTGTAGTCAAGTCGGCAAGGAGGCATGAGCTCTTGAGCCCAGCATGACCACTGGTTTTGTTGAGTGGCTGTGGGCAAATCACTCCATCTCTAGGTGCAAGTTCAGCAGAAGGAGGGTAAAAACCTGGCCCCATGGCAACTGGTGGCAAAACTCCCACAAAGTTTTATAAGCTGAGGGTATTAAGTGGGGAGTCTCTGCTGGAGTTGCTTCCCTGCTGAGGTAGCAGAAACAGGTTTCAGCCAGTGACTTGTATTTCACCTTACAACTTCTCCCACGTGTGAATTGTTTTTCTTTGTGTGTTTCTTTCCCCTCCTTCCAGGGTGAGGATCTCCAGCATGGGCTTTGTGGGCCAAGCCTGGAGGCGTTACGGGACGGGCGTCATGTGCTAATCAGGGAGGGTCAGTTTAGGGGGTCAGGAAAAGACTCCAAACTGGGGAAACAGAGAATGGGGTGGTGGGGAAAACAAGAGATACTCTGAAGATACTCTGATCAAGTGCTCTGGTCTCCCCTTTTCCAAGCACATAATAACCAGGTGGCTGCTGCTCCCCTGCTTTGCTTCTGTACCATGAAAGGCAGCAGGGACCCCCAGGCTGTCCCCAGGAAGGACCACAAGGAAGACCTCTGTATGCTACAGATCCTCCTGGTCTTTACCCCCGTTGCTGGTGGGCAGAGCCCTTGAGTGAGCAGAGAGAAAGAGGAGATGAGATTTTATCTATCTTCAGCAGCCAGTCCAGAGCTGGTTACAACTCTTGTCAGAGCCTGGAAAACCGCAGTTTCTTTGCAGAGGGGTAAGTGAGAAAATAAGCTCAGCTCTTCTCCTGGTTCCAGTGCTTTTGGCACTTGTTGCTGCCATGTGAATTGTAGCTGCCCACTTGCATGCAGGCACAGAAGGGTTAAGCCTTCTTCTGTCCATGGCTGCAGTTGGCTGGGTAAATGCCAGCTGGTGCACTGAGTCCATTTGCCTCAGTCTCCAGTGCCAATGGCAGTGACATGGTACCCACAAACCATCCCACCATGGCCACACGGCATAGCAAAGCTGCCTGGGCAGGCTCTGGGGGCCAGGGCATCCCCCTGCAGAAGGGTTAAGTGAAGACGAGCAGTGCCAATGCCAGGCTTTGGTGTCCAGGTTCTTTCTTGGTGGAGGTCAGCAGTGGTTCATGGGAAAGGAAAAATTGGCAGCTGGGCCGGATGTCCCTGCATTTCCCCTTTTCCTGCAGCCGCCTGAGCGACGTTCCTTATTTAGCTTTCCTGACGGACAGGAGGAATCTGATGGCGGAAACTGTCACCGCCTGATAACAGCTCAGGGACCTCTTTATGATGGGCGGCACAGCAGGGAACAGGGCAGCGTTCCTCAGCGGGAGGGGAGAGCTGGGCAGCCAGCTGCAGCTGCCCTTCGCACCAGGTTCTCAGGGGCATCTGTGCATAGGGAGGTAAGGGTTCTGGCAGCCCTTCCCATTGTGTTGTTTTGTGTTGTTTAAAAGACTCTTGAGGCCAAGAAGTGATGGCATATATATTATATTGGCATTCTTTACCTCTTTTGGGTGAGGAATATGAGCTGGTGGAGTCATGGATGGGGAGAAGGAAAGCATGGAGTAAAGCCACTCTGCCAAGGTCTGAGACTAGGTGAGGGTTTCCACTTAGTGGCAATGAGGACATGAAGGGATGCTTCAGGAAGAGCTGGGAGTGATGAGCAGCCCCAGGAGTTGAATATCCACATCACTACTGGCACTAGCTCCCATAAAAGGGTGCTTCTGACTGAGAAGATAAACACTGCAAAGGACATATCACTCCAAGTTTTATTGTCCCCAGCTCACTCTCCATAGAAGGTGGCATCTTGGTAATGTTTGAGCCATTCTCTCATATGTGCCTGTGGTGACCAGCCCCAAAATGACAAAGGGTCCTGAAATACTGCCATTGTTTCCATGGCAATTAATGTATTTAAAAAGGGCAGAATGTACAGCAAGATTTTTTTTTTTTTTTTTTTTAAAGAGCAAGACCTTAACAGGGTAGCCCTTGCCAGTAGACTGGATGTTGGATGCTTTGTCTGTGCCATGCATAGATTGGTGTCTCTGTGCTCTGCATTGGGATGCAGAACACGGTGAGATGGCTCAGCTGGGGCTGGTGGCACAGCACTCATCCAGACCTGTACAAAGGCTACACTACAGCCTCAGAACCCTGAGATCACCAGTCCTCTGCTGCTCAGAGGGTTTTGTGTTCCCTGGGGTGGTTAGAGCTGCATGCTCCAAGGTGCATGTCTTAATGTTTCAGTTTTAGCTGAGTAATATTAAAAATCTCCCTGCAAGACTAAGGACATCAGCAGAAACTCACAGGCATTGTTTCTGTGCTCTCTGAGTAATCCACTGTGTGACCAGGTCACCTACCCAAGCATCTGTGATTTGCAGGATTGAGGTCATCAAATTTTGCTGGTATCTCAAATGCTTCTCGCTTTAGCCAAGTTCAAATTCATCTTGTGTTTACTTTGTGTCATCAAGTAGCACAGTCAGTGAGATCAGTTTGAAGGGAATTGCTCTGTCAGTCCACTTGTGTTTGTACGTTGCTCTGTCAGTGCCTCAGGTAGTCATGGGAAGGAAGCAGGAGCTTCTACCTCCTGCCTCAAACCCCAGTGCACGTATTGGATGGCTGTGCTGGCAATGAAGTCATCCTCTTGGTTATTGAGGCTGAAAAAGCAGCAAAATTCATATTGCAAGTTACATGTTTCAAATTATACCTATTTCTTATGGTTTCCCTTCCTAGTGTGATACGTAGTTGCCATTGTAGTGAGATGAGTTAACTTTCTGCAATACTTTCCTGGGCAGGAATCATCTCACCTAGTCCCCATCACAGAAAAGTTTAGTGTATAGCCTAAGGCACTCATTCTACAGTTAGTGGTGGGAGAAAGGCTTTTTTGGAGATGCTCCATCCCATTCTCAAAGAGATGTTGAAGGAATTGCCTTTGGAGAGGTGATGGCTGGGACTCCTCCCAGTCTGTGTGGTGTCCACATGCATGCCTGTCCCCAGGACTGGCAGTGCTCCTCTGCCAGGCTGCATTTCATCCCACAATCTCTCCCTTGATGGCTGCCCCAGCTCCCTCCATCCCAGCAGCTTGCACCTGCATGAGAGGACAGACAAGGGTCTGGCAGAGGGTAAAATGAAAGAGCAGCATCAACCAAAACAACTGCTGGCTCCAGCCTCAGGAGATATGGACAGGAGGAGGCTGGGAGGTTGTGGGATCATGTGGAGTGAGTAGCAGACGAAGGAAAATTTTATTACTGGGACAAATGCTGAAGTCCTTCAGTTGTATTCAGGCCAGTTCTTAATGACATCACTGGAGACTGGTCTGCATAAGAGACAAGAATGGGCTTCAGAATCTGGCCTCTTGGTAATCGTGTGACATGGGAAGCTTATGAAGAATCTGTAAGCTCATGATGGCTTTCATGAGTGGCCAGCACTAGCCAGTGGGCAGCACCGATGGAAGTCAGGCCTCCTGCCTTGGTCACCATCCCCTTCCTGTCTGGGGATGTAAAGCACTGCATTCTGCAGTGGGTTCATCATTTTATCCACTATCAGGGCTTAATGGGGCTGGGCAGAGCCCACAAGGCCCAGCCAGATGCCCAGGTTCGGTAATGGATCCACAGGTTTGTGAAAATGTGTCTGCACGTGAAACCCAGAGAGGGTCCTCCATCAGGTTTCTGAGGTAGAGGCAGGTGGGCTCTTCATGCATCAGGGAAATGTAATGGTTTACCAATTCCTTGTGTTCCCCCCAAAAAGCTACAAAAAGCAGAGAGCTGTATAGCAGAGCCTGGAAAACCCTCCACTGGTTTCCCCGCATGTGGAAGGTCCTGCAGTGGCCGGGGGAAGCATGTATGTGTCTGTGTGTGTGCCAAAGTGAGGTTCAGCTCTGGGTCTGGCTCTCTGTGACTTGTTTTCCCTGTTTCTCAAATAATGGCATCTGCTGAGAAGGATTTTAGATATAGCGACCTAAAAAAATAAATACTGGCAGAAGTGGGGGTCAAGTCAATAGTTTCCATTGACAACAGTAAATCTTGATATTTACTAAGGTAAGAACATTAGGCATGAACTGTGGTTTATACTCCGACTTGGAAACTGCTAGCTCAGAGTGATGAAAATGAGCAAAATTACATCCACCAGAGTTGATGGCATCCAGTGCCCACAGACACCTATCACTCATGTGGTGGGTTGTCCCTGCCTGAGCAGAGTCCCCAGTGAGGTGTAATTTGGTCTAAGTGGCCATCATCCTTTTTCCACACTGTGCTGCTTGGCTCTCAGGAAGCAGAGGTCAGAAGTTTAATGGCGTGTCCCAACAGCATGGTAGCTGGCTGTGGTATGGGATGCACCCATGAGACATGCACGCCCCAGGAAAATCCCTGTTCCACTGGGTAAGTGGTGCACAGTCCCTGGCTGCTGTGTCTAAGCTCTGTCTCTGGCAGTAGTACTGGTGCTGGGATGGGATTAGGGCACACCCTGGTCTTTATTTCTTCTCTGTGCTGTGTCATTCGAGTGCACAAGTGAAGGGGTGCCGCAGCATACCTGGTACTGCCCCATTCTGGGCAGACAGGATCAGACCCAGTATGTGTCTCCTTGGGTGACAGTGTTGTCATGGGATCTTCCCATTTGACCAGGAAGATCCATCGTATTTGCTTGCTCAGGTGCTACAAGGACTAATGGAGGCAAGAAGGAAGCGTGAGTGGTAGCTTAATGTCCCCAGTTTGAACATGTGAGGGTGGGTTTTGATGTCCCCCAAACCTCCTGTGTTGCAGGGAGGCAGGAAACTTTCTAACAACATCGGTCACACCAGAATTGCACCCAGACCTAGATCTATTCCCTGCTGCCATGGTGCCTGTGTAGCCCACCATTGGCCCTCCACAATGCTCAGCATTTCACAATATTTATGGCCACTCCTCACCCTTGGCTGCTTAGACAAATAAAGCCTGATGCAGCCAGAGACAGTTAATCCCTGTCTCTCCAGCCTCCCTGCAATTACATGGCCTGGGTGGTATTTCAAAGAATGTACTGGGAGAGAGGGGGAGTGCTGGGACCTTTTTTTTATATGGCAGTGGAAATACAAGTTCGCCTTCATTGAAGATAAGTGACGTCCAGCCTGAGCTCCTGCTCCAAGGTTAGAGTGGTGATGGAAGGGAGGAGACTCCACATGCTGTTGACTCCACAGTAACCATTGCCAAAAGAAAAACTTCTTAATACAACAGTAGAGTTAAAAAACAAACCAAAACACAAAAAACAGGGCCTCCCATGAACTTATGAAACCTGTGCTGGCATGAAGAGTGATGTGCATGGTGAAATGGCCTGAACAGCACCTGGGAGGGCTCTGGTACCTGGACCCGTGGTGCTGAGAATGGGAAAAGGCTCATGTCTATCCTCAGCTCTTTGGTCCAGTGTGATGCTGAAACAGCCCCACTGCCAAATGTCATCTTCTGCCTTTGTGGTCCAAGCCAAGGTGTCTTCCCTTTGTTCACATGTTGGTTTTCCTGTGGGGCTGGAAGTCCATCCCCAGTCTTGCTCTATGACTCTAAGCACCAAGTGCCTTGTGGTGAACAAACAGCCAAGGAAGTGGTGTGTTATGTCTTCAGCACAATTTCCCTGTTAATACTTGTGCTCCTTCAGTGGAAGTCATTTGCATGTGTAAATGCTTCCTTCCCATTGCGTCCGCTTGCGTGCTCTCCCTGCTGAGCTGCGTGGCAAGGGAAGCACCTTTGAACGGGAAAACAACAGTCAGCCTCTGAGTATTAACAACAGAGCAAGTGGGTGTTTATGAAACTTGGTAACCCAAGTATTTTTAAAGAGCAGCAGAATGTCTTTTAGCTTAATAGCCCTCAAATAGCACCAGAGTCCAGTACTACCATTTAGACTGAGTGTTTCATTGTAGGAATTGTGCTATGATATACAAAGTGTGACATTTCCAACTCAGCCTTTCTTGGAAGGGAATTAAATGAGTTTCATAGCAGCAAGAGGTGTGTTATGTGGAGGTGGAGAGAGAAATCTGTTCAGATGTTAAACAGCCAACTAATCTCACATTACACAAATGCCCTGATACACTTTGGCTCTCAGAGGTGATATCATCTCCTGTTGTAGCAGGTTCTGACTTGTGGTCACAGCTCTGTGCCAAGAGCAACCAAAAGCATATGCATTTGTAACTTGCCACCAATGGCCTCAGACAGTCTTGAGGGGCCAGCTTTCCTCCCAGTGCCCTGGGTCTCTTCATCTTCAAGTCTCTTTGCCCAGCAAGGAACAGATGGGATCACTGACCTGGGGGTGAGGAGCAATCCAGCAATGCCCTATGTGGGGGCAGAGCTTTGCTGTGCTCTTTGGAGTTTATCCCTGGTGAGGATCCTGCAGAGAGCAGAGTAAGATTTTTATTAACCACTTCAGGCGAGGCTCTAGGTTTGGCCAGCTCCAGCTGCTTCTAAGGATGGCAGAAAGCTGAGCCGTGCAGTGTTTTCCAGGAGGGTTGAAATTTCTTATCTCCTACATTACTGTGGGTGCATCTACCCCAGGGAATCACACCTCCTGTCCTGCTCATGCAGACACCAGGAGGGCTCTTAGATTTGCAGCGAGTACTCAGAGCTCTTCCAGCAGCCCCCTCTGCTCGTGCATGTCTGACCTCATACCTGAGGCTTCCTTCCTTTGCTGCTACCTCTGATGACTAATTCTGCTTTGAAGACCATGTGCCTGTGATCTTCCTGCCTCCTCTCGTGCCCACCCAGTCGGAGGCAGCAGAAGGGGTCATGCAGATGTGTGGGTATGCACATGCAGGTGTGCATGCAAGAAGCTGCTCTGTGGAGGAGGGTTCAGCTCTCCTGCTCCCCAGGCAGAAGCTCACTGCCATGACTGTGACCACTCTTCCCTTTGCTTTTTTATTATTTTTAGATTATACTTGATGCTTGAAAACCCTGCTTTGATAATCAGGAAGTTTAAATTCCTCCTGTGCTTTGCTTGTACTTCCTACTTTCTGGACTCATCCACATCTAACATAGCTTTATCATGTTGCGTTGGCTCTGGGATAAATAGGTTTTCATTGTTCCCTGTTATCTTTCATTAGAAGGAGTAAGGATTCCTTCTTTCTTGCTGGAATTTTTTTTTTTTTTTGCCAAGGAAAAGCAGCCCAGTTCCTGCTGTCTTATCTTCTGTAGCTCAGGCAGGGATGAAGATACAAAGAAGCTACTTGATGGGCTTCAGGGAGCCTGGAGCAGATGGAGAACTGAATCCAGGTTTTCCAAGGCCAAGATAATCATTTAATTGCAAAGCTTTTTTTCCCCACTTACCCTGTTCCTCAGCTTTTCTCATACTCATCAGCTGAAGATCATCCTGAGGATGGGTTGTTCTGCAGAGAACAGGCACTGCCAGCTCTGGGGCAACTGTTTGGTTTGAGGGATCTGGGTTGATTTCAGTTGACAAGTAAGTAGCAAACATCTGGAGGTAACTCCAGGGATACAAAGATGGAGAAGCAGGTCTTTTCTGCTTGGCATGGTGCCTCCCAATCCAGATGCATGGCTTGCAGACTCCTGCAAAAGCCCAGCATGGTCAGCCTGGCTGCAGCAGCCTCAGTGGGAGGCTGGCAGGGTCCACAGGCTTGGCTCATGTGGGGAAAACTGAACCTGAGTGGGGTACAGAGGTTTCTTCCATGTCCTGCTCAGTCTGTCCATAAGCCAACAGTCTTGGGAAGGGCTAAACTTCAAAGGCAAGCAATTAAGCCCACACACATCAAGGAAAAAGCGAACCTGTGCTTTTTTCTTTCCAAATGCTGCTGCCCTCTTCTCTCTGTGCTCAATATCAACCCTTGGGCTCTGTCTGGCTTTCCAGTCAGCTGCATCTGCCTCCTCATCTCCTAGTGAGAGTCAGATGCCAAGGCCTCACTTTCCCCAACAGCACATTTGTGAGTTGCTTTGGCAGGAGCTTTACCTGAGCCTCTGGTAACAGCTCATGATGGAGCTGTACTTAATGATGTCTCAACTGAGGGTCTATGCTCTGCTGCTTCTCACACTTTTCTGTTCCACTGCACCCACACAGCAAAGTCCTAGTGCTGTGGGTGGAAGCCCCTTCCCAGGCACTGGAGCTGCTCCTGGCTTTCCTCAGGTTGTAACCAGCCTCAGCATGGGCAGCTGGGGCTCTCAGAAAGGGGATCCTGCCCTGATGCACTTGCTCTGTTTTGGCAATGAGCAGTTTAGAGACTTCTAGACCTAAATGCCTCACCCAGATCACTGTGTGTAAGAGCTGATGGTGACTGTTCTCTGGGAGTGTATCTCTGTCTCTGTGAATCTCTCTGTGAGTATCCACAGTTGAGTTGAGTTGCATGAAGAGGTACTTTGTTGTCTGCTTAACTTCAGGTACAGCATGAGCAGCAGTGAATAATAGTTTCAGTCATTTGCCCTCTGTACAAAGCTATTGTTTCTTCTCAGTGGCTAAAGATGTCTCTTTAGTGTCCTGTGGTTTTTGTACCCACTGCTGCCAGAGCTACTTCAGACCAGTAAAGCCCCTGGGGTTACACCGAGATAGGCACAGGGTGGAATTAAACTCTGAGTTCTGCAGTGGCCACACAACTCCTGAGCAGTCCCAAATAGGTTAACTGGAGGTAGCAGTGCTAGAAGCTTTTCTCAAGCCACTTGCCCAGGATCCCAGGCACCCAGTGCTCACAGGGGGATGTCCCTGGCCCATCCTTGTCATTTGTTTGTGCTGGCAATGCCTGTCTGCCAGCTACAAGATTTGGACCAAGACTTGTTTCATATAACCTGTGGACCATCCACTGAGACCCTTCAGGTTAGAGATTTAATGCTATTAGAGATTTCTGTTACCAGTCCCCTAAAGCCATCCGATCCCTCTGCTCTTTCTACACCACATTAATCGCATGCTGCGGGGGCAAAGAATGTGAGCAGGGCAAGATTTTAAAAGAATTAATTTAAAACAGGAAGAGAAGCAACTTGACAGTCCTTAAGATGTTGGAGGATAATTTTAATTGAGTTTTGCAAGGGTTTAACCATGTAGTTAATAGAGGCCACTGGAAGAGGGCTGGCTCTGTATGCTAAGCAGGACAGCTTGCCTTTGGCTCCCGCAGAGCCACAACAGTGGCAGAGTAGGAGCTGCCACAGGCATTTTGGCAGGTGTGAGGATTTCTGCCCTTTGGGGAGTGAATCCTGTGGACAGTATAGGTCCTGTTCCTGTCTCAAGGTGCTAAGGCTCCCCTTCCCCGTGCATCCCACTGAGCTGGAGCTGCCCTCAGAAATGTCAGGGAGAGGAAGCAATCCTTAGCTTGTTAGTTTCTACAAGGAAATAAAATGCGCAGATGGCTCGAGCATCCTCTATCTCAAAGGCAGGAAAAGGATTCTCTGAGAAGGAGCAGGGAGCCAGCAAACCCAGAGCATTTCAGGGAATGGGGGACCAAACAAAGCAGTGTCTGGCCAGCATCTGGCCAGCAGCAGAAAGGGTGGGCTGGCGGCCTGCTGAGGGGAAACCAGCTCTCTGTTGTACCGGAGCATCCCTCATCCGAGTGAGAGCAGCAAACAGCCACCTCCCCTGGGGCCCAGGCAGGCTGCTGACAGCAGAGATCCTGGAGGAGGTCTGCAGGGTGGCCCTGGCTGACCTGCTGCCCCAGGCCGGACATGTGGCTACCTGACAGAGGCTAACTTTGGCTCAGGACGTAGCCTCTTGGGGAGGATGGAGTAGGGAGTGAGCGTGGGGGGTGGATAAGGAGAGGAAAGACGGCAGGAGACAGAAATGCAAACATGGCCTGACTGCCGTGGCGCAGGGGGAGGGGAGGAGGAAAAAGCAGGGTAAACCTGGCAGGATAGAGCAGGAAACTGGGCTGGGGTGAGGCAGGGCGATGGTGAGATAGTGCTTCCTGCGGAGGGAGAAAGGCAGACAGATAAACACTCCCAGACAGGCACTTGTTGACCCATCTTTGGGATGCTTTAGGATGACATGGCAGAAGGTCCGTGGGGCACGGGTGGCTGTACCCCTGCAGACCAGAGTCCTGAAAGCAGGTGACAACATGGTCAGGAACTGGGTGCAGCCCTGGGGTAGCTGGCTTGTGAAATACCCTGATGTAAATCCCTTCCTGGAGGCACCAATGGACAAGGACTGAATGTACAAGGGTAACTTCGTTTCTGAGGACAGTTCAGCTCTCTTGAAAGCAGCTCCTGCTTTTGAGCTCCTCTGTTTATTGTCTCCTGATGAGACTGCCAGCTTGGTAGTCCAAACGCTGAAGGAGCCCAGAGAGCTTCTGCCTTTCTTTGTCTCATTCCCCATCAGTGCATATAGTTACGAGATTTTTGTGCTTTACCAGAAAAAAAACAAACCAAACAAAAAAACCCAACCAACCAAAAAAGTTAAATAAAGTTTATGAGCAATGAGAGGCTTAACAGGGAGCATGCACTCAAGCTAGAGCAGCCTTTTGGTCTGAGGCCACAGGATTATTTGGCTGGACTCGCAAGCTCTGTATTTATGGCCGTGGTGCTGTGGGGGAGCAGAGCACAACACCCAGCCTTGTGGTGCTGGTGGTCTGGCTGTAACTCCTTCTGCTTGTATCAGGACCATGCTACCGTCATATGACATGCTACTGGTGTCTCTGCCCACCCAGTCCCACTCCCAGTTTGGCTGGCAGGCAGGGGGATGCTTTGGCTGCACTCTCTCCTGTCCACAGCTGCTGAACTGGAGGAGAGCCCTGATTTTTGTTCTCCCTAAATGCCCTGTCTTGGACACACATTCTTCCTTCTCGCCTGGCATCCCTGCAGGCCCACAATGCTTGGGGCATCTCTGAGGCTGCTGCCAAGAAAAAAGGCATTTCTACTAGTTCTGGTGGCCCCATCCTCAGCCATCGTATTGGTCTGTCCTTAGGGGGCTCCTGCCTCCACACACTAACTTATCTACAGGAGTCTGGGGGCAAAGTTAATGTCTAGTTATGCCTTTGGTATTGGATAGTAGGGATCAGACACCCAGTAATAATGATTACCTCTACGTGGATATTGACTGTGTTCCTACAATTATTAGTCCTTATGTCCACTGAAAGAGGACAGCCTGCCCTGGCTGGAGCAAAGGAACATCTGATGCTTTGGGAATATCCTCACAAAATAGTGAGGATGCAAATCCACCCCACCGTTTGATTTGGTGACATTTCAGACTGTCACACTGTCCTTGCAGCCCCTGGCCACAGGCGGCGGGGCAGAACCTGCTTCATTTTGGTGTGAATTCCTGGGGCTTGTCCCGCCCACTGTGAGGCCAGAAGGAAAACACTTGCTGTTTCATCCCCATGTTGGCTGGAGCCTGATGCTTGTTTCTCATTCTTATGTGATATCTCACTTCTCTGCAAAACAAGCCTTTCTCTGTATTGGCAAGCACCGGGAGGAGGAAGAGGAGAAGCTGACAGCCCTATGTCCAAATAACCCCTCCTGCTCTGCCAGCTGCGGGCTCCTAGTGTGATGTGACTCTCACGCTTTGCTGCTCCATCCCAGAGTTCTATGCTTGCCCCGTGCATGAGGAGGAGGAGTTCTCCGTGGGGGAACTTCAGCCAGGTGGGAAGCTGTCTGGGATCTGGACTTCCTGTGTCTCTGGGTGGCCCCAGGTTCTCCAGTAGCAGGCACCAGGATACTTAGTTATACCAGCACAGGGCAGGTGGGGAAGAGGTAACTGGAGCAGGGGGGAAGATGGCACCTGTGGTGCTGGGGTTAGTATCTGCTGAGCAAGGGGAAATGGAGCACAAGCAGTTTCACCAGGAAACACTGCTAATTCGGACAAGCCCAGCCTAGAAAGCTGGTGGAGAGTCTGTAAAAAGGGCAGTGTTATGTTTTTGAAGACACCCTTTTTAAGAGGAGTCACATGGAAAAGATGAGGGGTAATGGGTTCAAGTTACTCCTGGCAATGTTCTGATTAAACACAAGAGGAAAATTTTTAACAACCACTGGAATAATTTCCATAGGGAAGTGGTGGAGTCCCCAACATTAGACACTTTTAAGATTCAGCTGGACAGGGTGCTGTCTAGACTGGGCTTTTGCCAAGAAAGGTTGGACCAGATGATCCTTGAGGTCTCTCCCAACCTGGTATTCTATGATTCCATAATGATTCTCCTCCCTCTCCCCCAGTGCCAGGTACTGCTGCTCTTTGCATCAGAAGAGGTTGTTCAGTTCCTGTTTCCCCAGTTGCCAGTGAGGTACTGGAGATTCACTGTTCACTGTCCAGGAGCAAGTCTTTGCTCACATAGTAACTACGCTGAGTGTTGGTGTGTCCAAGCACATAACTGGCCCTGCTTCCAAGGGAAGAGCCCCACCACTGGTTTTGCAGGCTGCAAGGGCAGCTCAGGGCAACCAAAGGTTCAGGCTGGGTGTAAAACCCAAGTGAAATGGGAGATGCTTTACAAGATGAGCCACATCAGGCTGTTAGGAGCCCTGAGCAAGCCCAGGGCATTCAGAGTGCTGTTGAGCCCCAGCCAGGGACAGGCCAGAGCAGCCACCTGAGCCTGATGACTCAGAAGAAGCTCATCCATGGTGCTTTGCATTGCAGACTCAGGATGTGGGTAAATTCAGGGAGTCCATCCTGGAGCCTCTGTCTGGGGATTTGGTACAAATCTGCCAGAAATCCCCTTTGTAGAATGTGTCCAAATCTCAAGTTCCTGCCTTCCTTTGTTGGGATGCTCATTGACTGGGAAATTTTGCCTGAATACCGGAGAGATGGGGCAGTTGTAGGGTCAGGGTGCCTTTGCTTGGGGAAAGAACAATCTTTTTTTCCCTTCCAGCCTATCTTTTGCCCCAGTACAGGACTGGAGTGGACAGTCTGGGTTGGGCTGGGTATGTGAGGTGAAGGAAGACAAGCAGGAGCATGCAGCTTTGCTCCATCCATGTTATTTTGCAGTTCTGGTCACAAAACTCCAGAGCAGTAAGTTTGGTGGCAGGAGCATGAGCTGGGGACACACTGCGGATCCAGTCCAGTGCTGGGGAAGGAAGTCAGTGAGAAGGACAGAGTGTGAACAAAATCCTTCTCCGGAAAGTTACCCCATTAATCAGTCAGTGGGGCTGACTCAGCAGAGAGGGAGGGAAGGGGAAGCAGAGAGGGGCTGAGGTGGTGTTGGGGGCTCAGAGGGAGGATCCAGCACAGGGCTTCCTGCAAGTGGAAGCAGATGGTGAGCAGGAGCCATGTGGTTCCATGCCACATTCTGCTGTGCCTGCACCTTCACCCACAGGCAGCCTTTGCACAGGTTTCCAAAGCCATTGCTCACTGTGGCAGTGCTGGCTCTAGCACAGGCACTGCCCTGCAGTGATTTAACCATCTGCAGCCATTGAAAAGGGAAACCAGCCCCCAGGTGAGGCTTTTCTGCAACATTCATGAGGGTGGGGAGATGAGGTCTGGCATAAGGCTGGAGCCTGTAGGCTGCTCAGTTTCTGCGAGATGCCCCAGGATGGGTAGCACTTTCCAGGGTAAGAGTGGCTTCCCCACCAGGCGAGAAGAGCCCAGGGATGCAGGACCCCAGTAGGCAGCTGTGTGGAGAGCAGTAGTGATTTTAGCATCCCTAGAGAGATAGAGGGGGGATGGAGAAAAATGAAGGAGCTGCAAGTGATAAGAAGGCGGCCTAGGTGCAGCCTGGCCCCATTCAGAGCCACGTGCTGAGAGATCAAGGGTAGGAAAACGGCTGGGAAATGCACTTCTCTGAAAATAGACAAGGTGTGAGTGGCTGTAGGATCCTGCTTCCTCTCCCCCCATCCCATCAATCCCCCTCTGTTTATTTTAATATCCTGCTGCCAACTTGCTTGGAAACCATCTTGAAAAAACAAAGCTCGCTGGAGCTGCTGCATGCCTTTTTAATTACACTAATGCTCTCCCCGTGCAAGGGCGCAATTTGGCGTGCACGAGAGAACGGGATCTGCTCGTAGGGACGAAGAGATAAAGCACTGCTGGGGTTGGAGGTGGGGAAGGAGGGACTCGGGGGAGAGGAGATGCCTCATGCTCTGGAGACATCGCCCTTGCACTCTGGGATTTGCCAGAGACACAAACCATCTGTATGACGGTTAGCAGAGATTTTATGGCCAAACTTGGCACCAAGTTCACTGCTGGGAGGAGAGACACAGGCGAGAGCCATAGCAGGACATGTGCTCCCCCTGGCAAAGGCAACAATGGAATGGATCTGTCTGACAAGCACAGAGAAGGATGGCGAATTTGGTGCGGGGGGGTGCTGTGTGTGGAGAAGCTGATGGCCTTTTAGATGCTTTTGCAGGCTGGGAATGGCTCTGTGCATCCCTTTGCCTGTGCTGAATGCAAAAGGTGGCTGTGGGCATTGGTATCCCAAGATGCCAGCTCTGGTGTGGAGTACTGGGGTGAATACTGGATCTCCAGCATGAGCCAGTGCCTACTGTGGGGAGTCCCAGCCATCTGGGGCTGGTGAGGAGGCTGGATGGCTGCAAGACCCAGCCTGGTGCTGGCTTCCAGCAGCGGGAGCACCCCCAGCCCTGCACTGTGGTGCTTTCGGCGGGAGCAGTGGTTCCTTTTCCTGTTGTACTCATGGAGGGCCATGGACAGGATGCATCTGCAGGAATCCCACAGCCTTAGCCTGCACAGATCATACTTTTTCTTTCTTCCCCTCCACCCCCTGGCGTTGTGTGCTAACAGGTCACCGGGTGGCATGTGAAGGGAGGCAGGGGGTTATTTCTGCAGCTGTCCCGCTCCCCCTGAGCCTGGCACTGGGGCAGATGTGATGCACAGCATTAATTCTTGGGCTTCTACCACCTTGGACTGTTTATTTAATGGCTCAAGCAAGGGAGGACACTCTGTTTCTGGGACCAAATTTGGTGCTGGTCACAGCCAGCCCCAGGGATTGCCATGCCAGGGTTTTGAGGATTAGCTTTCTGCTTGCTGTCCCTAGAGCACTGACAGGGTGAGAGGGTCTGCTGTCCCCATCTGGCCCCAAGGCAGCTGTACCTTTGACATTTTGGGCTGAGCACCATGGCGGGGTGGCAGGCACCCCACTCTGTTTGCTGGGGCAATGGATTGGCAGGCTGCAGCCATCTGGAGAGCAGTGTTTGCACTGGGATAAGTGTGTCCAGCATTAACAGGAAGTGCAGCTTTAGTGGATAGATTCCTTCCCCCCTTCTTTTTTTTTTAATAAAACTTGTTACATTTTGAAGGGATTTTACCAAAAATGCAGTCACTTATTTTCAAAGTCCCGGGGCAAATTTTTGTGTGTGACATCTGATGTTTCCTCCCTCAGGGAAGGGGAGGTTGAGGGTGTAAGGCAGGGTGTCCTTCAGGGGGGCTGAGCACCACCTGGACCTAGGGGCCATGGTGACGCTGACCCGACCTGCTTGTTGAATGACAAACAATGGCTGTTGTGGTCATTTAGACAGGGGTGTCTGTAGTATGGGTCATGGGGAGCAGGATACTGACTCAGGCAAAGTTGAACCACGGTGGCCCCTGAGATGACACGACCTCATGCAGACAAGGGGAGAGATGGTGCGAGGAGATGGCTGGCACCCCGCCGTTGCCATGGGGGCAACCACGGGGACACCACCTCAGAGCTGTGCATGGGCAGGAAGGAAGTGGAAAACAATCGGGGAGAACAAGGCCGGCCGCCCTAGCCTGGCTGTGCTGGTTGTACTGCTCTACATGCCCCTCCACCGTCATGTCCCTCTCAGCAGCCTCTTCTAGTGGCAGTGGACCTTGGGCACTATGGCTTCTCCACAGGCCAGGCTCCTCACACCATCTCAGAGGCATTGTGTCAGAGAGGTTGATGACTATTTGATGTCTCCTGGGGCAGCTTTCCCCAAAGAGAAACATTCATCACATAGCTCTATCATGGGGCTTCCAAGGCCTGCAGTCCTCAGGCCATGGTTTTGGAGGACAGGTGTCATATGGTGTTCCTGCTGCTTGCGAAACCTGTGGAAACACCATGTCCTTGAGACCTCTCCCTCCCTGCCAAATATCTCCAATACATGAGTTTGAATGTTAGGAGGGAAGGAAATAGACGTGCATGGAACCTGGTTACAAAAACCTAATGTTTCTGTAGAAAATTGAGCTAGCAAAATATTTTTGCATTCTTTTCTTCCTTAACATTTAATATGTACCTGAGTCACAGCTTTACATTTCACAACTTTTTTTTTTTTCCCTTCTATTTCTGGTTAATTTGCTTGCTTGTTTTTGCAGTCACCGAGACTTTTTTTTCTTCTGAATTTTCTTAAGTCTCCAGAAGCTGGAGTTTTAAGATAAAGATCACAGAGTAATGACAGTCAGCAACACCCTGCTAATGAAAAACATTAAGTACATCTCTAAGGGTAACCGGTACTTTGAGATGTTTTATCCAGGAGGAGCTGGCTTAAGGTGCATGTCTGGCATGCCAGAGATGCAACCACTCAAGCAGTGGGGCTCTTCCAGAGAAAAAGCTGTGAGAAGCAGTGGTAATGTTTACCTGCCTATCCTCAAGCCTGGATAATTTCACTCCTGGAATGCCTGTCCAGCCGTGGTGCAGGGAGGCGTCTGCTGTAATTCCCCTAGTTTTGTCCTGTTTCTGTGACTGCCTGTACCTGCGAGGGCCTGTCAGGAGAAGGGCATTCAGTGAATGCCTGCTGGCTTCTAAGAGCATCTCTGTACAAAGGCAAGAGTTTGGAATTTTTGTGTCCAGGCACCTCTGTCTCCCTGATTGCAGAAAACTACATGTGTATAGAAAAATCTCCTGCTAGACCTTTTCCAGTTATCAGATAAGATCATTTCAGAGCCCTAGCCCAAGTGAGTTCAGTCTCAGTCACCTGATGAGGAACAGCCACACCTAAATTACTTTGATTTATGATCTTCCATTCTTTTTCTGTCCCTTAAAGAAGTTCTTTACTGTGAGGGTAGTGGAACGTTGAAACATGTTTCCCAGGGAGGTGGTAGAAGCCCCATCCATGGAGACATTCAAGGCCAGGCTTGATGAGGCTCTGAGCAACCTGATCTAGTTGAGGATATCTCTGCTCACTGCGGGGAGGTTGGACTAGATGACCTTTAGAAGTCCCTTCCAACCCAAGGCATTCTCTGATTCTATGACTGTTATCTGTGCTAGTCCGTATGAGCCCCAGGGCTGTCTGGCCCTGGCCCTAGAGCTGTTGCTGAAGAGCTGCTCTCTAAAGCCAGGAGGGATGCAAACAAATGACTTGTGTCCTAATGAGCCAGCATTAAACTATCCTGGAGGAGTAGACTCCTACAAGATGTTTCCTTCAATAGGCTTTGCTCCTCTCTGGGCTTGTGATGCCAAGCTAGTTGCTGCCCACAGCAGGGGGTCCAGACTAGCAGATGTCTGCATCATCCCCTCTCTTATTTCTCTCTGTAGATCTGGTGAGCAGCTATTCTATGACCCCGCCTACTCTTAGCATCACTGAGGAAGAACACGTCATCAACACCAAGGATATGCTGACCATTACCTGCAGGTAAGACACAGGCAAGCATGGGTCTTCCTAGGCTGCTCTTATCTGGTAAGTGTTGGAAGACCAGGCAAGGAGACCTCACCAAGGACACTTTGGTGGCAGTACACCTGCAAATTAGCAAGGCTGACTAGAAATCTTCCACATTTACTGAGTCTGCATTAATCTAATTAATTAACTGAAACAGAAGCTGAAGACATCTCAGAGGAGGTGGTCATAACCTCTGCTGTAGTCTTGCAGGCAGAAGGAAGACAGAGAAACATTTGTGTGATCTGATAGCTTCCTTGCAAGCTCTTTAGGGAAACCAGCCTTCCTGACTGTCCTTGTCTTTCTTTGACACTGCTTATTCTCACCGCATCAGGGGCTGCTAGGGTTGTACTTCTGGTTTCTAAATCTGGCAGGTCATTTTGGGGGACATTGAGAAATATCCATTGGAGAAGTCAAGGCTGCACTTGGTGGCTGTGAGAGGCTTCCAGCTTTTTAAGGAAGCTGGGATATAATGCTCTGCCTCGTACACATGGGGATGAAGAGAAGCCCCAGCGAGGCCAGGTGAATAACTCTGGAAAGGAGCTGAAGAATCTCTGGTTGTTTTGGAGACTGTGGCTCTGAGAAGGTGATGTGACTGAACTGATTTATCCCATGCTGGGATGCTTGGCTGTACATGTTTTTAGCACTGCACTTTATCTTGGAAAGGAAAAAAACAAACTCACAAGTGGGAGAATTGACCAAGGTAAATTTTCCTGACAAAGCTGGAGTTTCCTTTCAGCAGCTGAAAGCAGATCCAGGCTGGAGATCTGAGTGCTAGGGCCCAGTGAGGTTTAAATTCAGCATGGGCCTCAAATGGGTGTTTCTCAGTGTTATAGATAACCATGGAGCAATTACTGCAAGCACTTGGCAGGCATTGTGTTTGTGTCTTGTCACCAACATATTTAACTTTTCCTGGAACAGATGGTATTACTTTTACTTTGTGAACCAGTTCATAGCCAGGGGAGCGGGACAGAGGAGAGTTTGTTGATGGCTGTACTGAACTGATTTCACTTGGTCTGGGAAGATAAGAAATGGTGGGCTTGTTCATAGGTGACCCAAGGAGCCATTCTGTGTTCTAGGTTTTAGGAAATGCATGAGTTTGAGGACTGTGGTCAGCCATATAACTGCCAGGGGGAGGGGGCAAGGAGGAAGAGGAGGGAGCCTGGGGACTCCAGTGCTCTGCTGTGGTAGTTCCCCCCACAGAGGGATGTGGGAACTAACATGATTTGATGCCATTATTCTGAGTTTATAATCAGGCCAGAACCTTTCTCAGTAGTGGCTCAGGGAGGGACACAGAAAGTGGTTTCAAGACTGTGTTGCTTTCAGGTTGAGCCAAAGCTAAAGGATACACTGAAGTTAGAGGTGTGGTTAAAGACAGTGTCCTCTGCAGTCAAGCATGAACATACCTGCTTTAGCACCATGAAACGGAAAGCCTTTCTTTTTGGGTAACACTCCTGGATTCCAGATAAGATTGATTTTCCCTTGTTACATATCAATTAATATGAAGGAAAAAGTACATGAAGTGGAAAAAAAAATAAATCATTATTTCCAGTGCAGACTCTGCATGGGCTGCCCTTGCAGGGACCATCGTACAAACCAGAGTCTCTCCAAGCGGCAACAAGCTCACTGTTTCCTGCTGCAATGCCAAGGCTCATCTTTCAGGCTCACTGGGCGGCATCCCTACAGCACGCTGGCACGGACACAGCTGAGATAAGGTACACCCCTGCCCCTGGATCCCAGGTGCTGTGCAGGACTGAGCTGGCCGGGCAAAAAGCAGCAGGGCCACCTGCAAACAGTACTAAATCCCATGCACCCACAGCCCATGTTACTCTCTGGCTGTCACCCTCCCCACATCCTGCTGTCCCAGGTGTGCTCCTAAGGGGCTGTGCTGTGTCCTTGCATCATCTGCCACTAGATAAGTCTTATCATCTCCTGCATGGCTCAAAGGTTCCTCTTCTCCCTCTGAGCTCTCAAGCTTGTGTTTATCTGGTGTCTTGAGGAGAGGATTTTGACTGTGGGACTCTGTTACTTTATTTGAATGAAAAGTAAATCTTTGCTGGTCCCTGGATCTCTAATTACACCCAGCTGCTTCTCCAACCTCTTCTCCAGACCACAGCCCACCCTGGGAAGACCTGGCTTGTGTTAATGGGAGATGAAGGGGAAAATGTGCAGACCACCAAGACAACAGGTGAAGGAGAGGGTGGTGGGGCAGGGTGGGGCAGGGTAGGGCTCCGCGGCCCGCCTGGCCTCATCGGTGTCCAAAGTCTGTGCCAGGCCATAGGACAAGCAATGTCTCTCAAGCTGGACATGCCTAATAGAAACCCAAAGACACAGCACATGCAGAAGGACCCATCAGATGCTGGGGCTCTACTTTAGAAAATGGCATCACATACATACAGGCACATTCCCTTGTCACCCAGCACAGTGCACCCTTGAGAGGTCCAGACAGAGCAGAGGACAAGTATAGGAGCATTCCTCAAAACACAGATCATGCCAGGGCTGTCTGAGAGCCTCAGTGATGTTTTCATCCAACAGAGCAGGTCAAAGTGCCTGATACCTACATCTTTTTATTAGCTGTCATCCTGAGAAGGAGGGGAAGAATATTGTGAATCTCTGCATCATGCCCTCAGCAGCCTGCACCAGAGGAAAGCAGAGAGCTTGTGCTGTTCTGGCTCATGAATATTGGAGTAAACCCTACAGGAGCTGGCTGCACAACAGCAGAAACCTCCAGAGGGATCAGCTTGGTCCTGGCTGTGCCAGCCCAACACTATCCTATCCTGCAGGTGCTGGGCACTCAGGGTGAGAAGCAGCTGTGCTATTTAGGAAAAGATGGGCAAGGTTGTCCTTTGCTGCCCAGTAACTTGTTGGTAGAGCTGACTCGCAGATGCGCAAACCCTGCTCCGGCAGAGAGGAAGTATTTGACACTGAAGCCCTCTTGGCTCCCATGGAGGAAATGAGCACTGTGGCAGGGCTAAAGGAATCTAAGAATAAGGCAGTGCCCCACCATGACTGCTCCAAAGCAGTGTCTGAGGACACACAACACCTGCTGCTCTTTCCTACACATGTTTGACTTCTGTGAACATCCTCTGTGGTGCTGAGAGGGATCTGTCTTATCCCAGCTAAACCACAAAGCCACAGCCAGCTTTGCTCATCATACAATGCTTGGAAGCTTCAAAGAGGATTGAAGATAAGTGGTGCCAAATGCAATGTCTTCCTTAAAGAGCACCTGTCCTGAAGGGATTTAGGAAAACAGCTGTAGAGAAGCCTACAGTACATCTGTTTCCAGCTGGCATAAGCAGGCTCCATTACCCAGAGGCATGTTATCACAGAGCTGAAAGAAAACAACTTGGGAACAAATCTACAAAGGTGACAGATAGGAGGGAGGGAACCATCCAAAACAGCTGTCTGGACCTTTCCCCAGATGCAGAGGGTAAATTCAGAAAAAAATCCAAGCCAGCCTGGCCTACCCTCATTCCTGCCTTCTTCTGGTGCTCTTATCACACCTACAGCACTAACTGGGACTCACACTAATGCCTGCACTTTCTGTGGCTTCGCTGAATCTGGTCAAGCAGCACATCCCTGGATTTAAAAGCCATGTATATGTAGTGCTGAGGGACATGGTTTAGTGGTGACCTAGCAGTGTTGGCTTAATAGTTGGACTTGATGATCTTGAGAGTGTCTTCCAACTAGAATGATTCTATGATGCAAGGAACACCTTAATCTAGAGCTGTCTGCAGGCTGGTCAGCAGGTCTGTTTGTACTGGCCCATCCGTGTTTATATAAATATGTGTCACTCAGCTACTGCTGGACTTGATGGTTAATAAAACAAGTGGATCTGATAGTGCATGAAAAACCCAGTGGATAAACAAACAGAAAGCGGAAACTCGGGAGACTTGTACAATTACCCCGGTCCACATGTAGCACCAAAAATACCTAAGCAAATGCAAAGGGCTTTGGGCTCCTTTGCAGTCAGGGTCTGAAGCTCTCGGCCCCAGGCTGAGAGTGGGGCTAGCCCAGTGCATTAGGGCTGTGGGTACAGCAGCAAAGGGCATGGCAGAGATGGCTGACTGCTACTGGTTTGGTGATCATGTTTACTATTATTTTCCCTGTGCATGCATAGGATGGGAAAAACTCAAAACTGAAGAGTCTTATTTTTATGGAAGTGTTCATGAGACTGATACTTTAGAAAAGCCTGCATGTGATTCATGGGCACTAGCTGCAGGAGCTGTACTTCCAGTCCTGCCTCAGGCATTGATGCCATCTTTAGTAAATGCAGAAGTTTGAGCTGGGTCAGAGGGGCTGTGTGGCTGTCCCCAGGGGGATGTCACTGCCTCCAGAGCCTTTGTGTCTGGTGACACAGGGAGAGTGCAGCACACTATCTCTGAACTCATCCACAGCAAGCCAGGCAGCAGGACCAGAGCAAAGTCTGCAGGAAGATAAATCAGCTGCTGAAGACAAAGGGGCAGATCTTTACCCCACGCTTGGACAGAAATCCTGTCCTCGTTACATCTGAGCCCTTGTGCCCTCCAATGGCACCTTATCTTGCTTCCTCCTCACTGTCCCTTGCTGCCTTCTGGATCCAGCTATTGGTGACAGTCACAGTCTGGCTGCACTTAAAAGCATCTGCCCTCAAGGGCTCTGGCAGAGGAGCTGCATGTGCCAACATGCTTACTCTCAGCTTACATAATAAATGAACCCAGTTTCCCCTAATGGAGCAAACGGTGCTGACAGAAGGCCATTTCTACCTCACCCCAGCTGTCTCTTCAATCCCCCACACCCCT
>JANHGN010004631.1:0-12693 GCA_024605025.1 Megaceryle maxima | reverse complement strand
AGTAACTGGAATAATTATTATTTTTTTCTCATTAAAACAGGATGCAACAGGAAGCTTTGTGTTGCCTTTCCGTCAAGTAATGTATGCCCCATATCCTACCACACATATAGATGTAGATGTCAATACAGTGAAGCAGATGCCCCCTTGTCATGAACACATTTATAACCAACGGCGATATATGAGATCTGAGCTGACAGCATTTTGGAGAGCTAATTCAGATGAAGAAATGTCTCAAGATTATATTATCCACACAGATGAGAGTTTCACACCTGACTTGTATGTACTTCTCTCTCACATCTCAAAATTACTACATTTGGAACAAGAGTAAAGTAGTACAAGGTCTACTATTTAATGAGGTTTTTTCCTTTAAGAATCTCCTTCAACACCGGGAGTTGCATTGATTTTGGAGGAGTTTACCAGTTCCATCAGTAGTTCTCTTGCATCAGATGCTACTGAAATACATTTTCAGTGGTACTTCTGACCATATTAGTGGGTTTTTTTGCTTGTTTTAATTAGGAGTGTAGCAGAGCTAAATGTATTTCAGAGGGCCCAATGGCTTTCCTGGGTTTAGTTAATTTAATCTGAACGTTTTGCTTTTAAATTCTATATTAGTTTTAAAAAAGCAGGATTGTAATGCACTAAAATTTTGAAATCACTTAATTTCTGCCACATTGTAAACAGTAGTGCTATTGCTCTGCACAACTATTGGACAGTCAGTGGTCCTTCATGGCATTACCTCACATTGGTTTGCTCTTTTTCATAGAAATGTCTTCCAAGATATCCTGCATCGGGATACATTAGTAAAAGCCTTTCTGGATCAGGTAATTGTTCCTTTTTTTCAGGAAGAATAAGAGCTAAAGTTCAGTACTTTGACCCCTAGTAACAGATAATCTAACATGAATACATAATTTGTTGGTTTGGTAGGTTTTTTTCATAGTAGTGCTATGATTCTTTGCATAACTAGAGAGAAAAATACTTGTGTTATTTGTAGTATTAGTGTAATAGTGAAACTCCTTTGTACATATGAAAAACAATGCACATCTCCTATTGCTGTGCTACAGTGTCTACAGTTACAGTATTGAGAAAGCTACTGGACTTGGATTAGCTTAATTTATTTCTTCTGAGCTGCTAGAACACTTAAGATGTTGATTATATCTGCAGTTAATATGTCTGTTTTGCTATAATTAAGAATATGATATGTGTGTATGCATTGTTTCTTTATATTCCACCTTCTTAAAATGGTTCGTGAATTTCTGGTATGATTTTTAACAGATCTTTCATCTGAAGCCTGGCTTGTCTCTGAGGAGTACTTTCCTTGCACAATTTCTGCTAGTCCTTCACAGAAAAGCCTTAACTTTAATAAAATACATAGAGGATGACACGTAAGTGAGCGGATAATAGAAAGCAGGCTTTGAGAAACTTACTCTGGTTTTCATCATAACATTCTTTTATATTTTCTTGCAGGCAAAGAGGAAAAAAACCTTTCAAGTCTCTTCGCAGCTTAAAGATAGATCTTGACTTAACAGCAGAGGGCGATCTTAACATAATAATGGCTTTGGCTGAGAAGATTAAACCAGGTCTACATTCCTTTATCTTTGGGAGGCCATTCTACACTAGCGTACAAGAACGTGATATGCTCTTGACGTTTTGAAGTTCTCCACTGTTAACGTATAATATTGCAGTATTGCATGGCATGGAAAGCAGTCTGTCAGCGTGACCACCACAGTTTTGACAATCATTGACTTGGCTGAGAATGAAGCATTAGGAGCATAGTAACAGTATAGTCTGTCCAGAGCAGGAGAGGGTCTTGTTAGAGGGAATATCAACTTAGCTAGACAAACGTGATTTTATTGAATCCATCTCTTCTGTGTGCTTTTTTTTTAACAGTAAAAGTAAGTATTACTTGAGGTTCCTTTGCCATATGGATTTAGTAGATACATTTGAACATGTACTCTAAAGGGAAGCATTTTAATTTTCTTTCCCCAGAGACTTCCTTCAGGTATGTGTCAGTTTTCCTTGTTCTGCTGTGTCAGTATTTTTAGTGTTTCCCCAGAAGGTAATACATACATCCTCTCTAATCATGGAGAATAAGGGCCTTCCAAGAGTTTCAAAGAGTTTTTAAAAAGTGGTGTTCTTACGTATGTGGTACAAATCTAAAATATGTCTTCCGTCCTTTCCCTTTTGAATGCTACGGGCTCCTTCATTTAGAGCAGTAGTACTATTCTTGTGTGCAGACCTTCACTATTAGCACCATAAATAGCCGCACTCCACACGTGGGAACTGGGTTGCTATTTAAGCAGCTTTGTGCATGTAAGTGCCAACGAGGATACTTTGTCACAGGTTGTTGGGCCCTCCTGCAATGAAGTGTGCAGTGATCCAGCAGAATTTAGCTCTTTCAAAAGCACAAAACAGAAAACGTGTGTCATTCAGCAGCAGTTGTCAGTCTTTCTGTCTGTAAATTGCTGCTAGTTTTCCCACTCATTTAGAATAAGGTTCAGATTAAAGCATTAGAACTTCCCAAAGAACACCAAGTTGACAGACAAACTAAAAGATATAACAGTAATTATTTTTTTATGTTGCCATTAACATATTTAGTAATCCTATCAGAGATGAGCACAGCTATGAACTAATGTGATTAGCATTTTACTAAGTGAATTATAGTGAATAATTGTCAAATTTTAGAGTCAGGACTAGACCTATAACAGTCACTCTCTGTTAACCCCCCTCCCTCCCCAAAGGGGAAGAGAAAGAGGATAAGAGAGAGAGAGATTGATTAGAAAAGAAAACTAGAACAGCTTTAATGAAAATAATAAAATGGAATATATACAATTATGTACAAAACCAGTATTGAACCCATCCCCCCACAATTTCATCACCATCACCACTGATGCCGTGGAGCAGGCACTTGGGAAGTCTCAGGCTGGGCCCCACAGCAGATGGGAACCATGTTCAGGAGCTGGATTCAGGAACACATGGATCACGATCAAAGGCAGAACAGCCAAGAGTCTTTCTCAGACACCAGCCATTGAAAGAGAGAGCTTGACCCTCATGATCCCTCAGCTTTATAAGCAAAATCATTTCTGCACAAAACAATCCTTGGTAGTAACTCTAAGCATCGAGCGTTACCACATCTAGAAGCAGACGCTGCGTATGCTGTTAACTTCAGACGGTGCAATTAGTTAGAAGAGACTGAATTGAAAAGTATAATCACTGAGTAGAACTAGTTCTGTCCTAGCTCAAACAAGGAGAATAATCTTGCAGATCTTCTTAGTTCATCTTAGTAAATCTCTGGCTTTGTTTTTCATGAAAATAAAAGGAAACTTTTTTTTTTTTTTTTTTTTTTTTTAATGCCTCAAAACCTTTCTTAGTACCATGTAGAGCAGTATGGTCTCAGGTTAGCCCAGGCCCATTGTTTTGAATTTTGACACATGGTGTGTTTTACACTGAAGTCAGTGGAACCTCTGTCTGCATGTTGTGTATTTCCTTTCTTCTCTTTTTGGACAAATACAGGAATGTATTTGTGACATATTTTCACATAACCTCATAACTCAGTTTTCATTGTGAAAGAGCTGCACTTGTGTTTGGAGAAGCCACAGTTGCTTCATTGCTTCAATTGTTTATAATACTCCTTGGTGAACAGGTTTCTGTTTTCAAGATAACTTTTTAGTATCTTTTTTATGCAGTGAGGCATAAAAATTAACAAAAGACAGACTTGTAACTTTTCCTGAAATGTCCACCACTCAGATTTCAAAAGGAATACTGTCTTTTATTTAGATGTCCAGAATTCCCTTACATTTCCTTAAAGATTCACAGTTAAATATTTAGAGCTTCTGAAAGATGTGCAATAGAGCCCCAGGTGCACACCATTTTTGTGAGTGAACCTCATCAGTGTTACCTGCTTTCATAGGTGATTACAATTATTCGGAGCCATTTTTTTGCTGTACGTATACGTAAGACTCTTTCAATGAGCTCAGTGCTTCACCAAAATAACATGTCAGAATTATGCAATAAGTTACTTGTGCTGAGAATCTGTTTGTCTTCCTTCTGTTATTTCCTTCTGCATTTTTAGTCCATTAGAAAAAAGCCTGATTGTGCTGATTTTACTCTCATGTCTAAGATTGTGAAAAAAAAAAAAAAAAGTAATAAACACTGCTGAAACTTCTAATGTAGAAGTTGTGTAGAAGTCTAAACAGCTTTAAATGTGCTGCTGAAGTTAATCAGCATTCATGATGCCCATCAGCTTGATGGGCATCAGAAAGTTAACATTGACACTACTAACAGTAAAGTTCTACTTGTTTACTGAAGATGTCACATTATGAAATTACTAAAAGCTGGAAACAGTTGCTACTTTTGTTGCACAGCTGTCACGAGGGCACTGTCAGAAGTGCAGAATGTATAGTGAAGTAAATTCTTAAATGCATCTGCATGTTGTATAGTAAATCTTGCTCAGGAAACAAAGTATTCTAATAAAATTAATGCACAATTTTTGACTTCAGTTGATGATTTTTTTCATAGAATTTCTGTTCTGTGTCTGACAGAATCATTGTATTTCATACTTTGAAACAATGAAGAAAACCTTTTCCCTTTTTTGTTATATTAATTATTATTTTATCCTTTGAAATAAGGAAGAAACCTTTTCCCTTTTTGTTAAATTAAAAAGTAAGCCAAGATGGTGAATCATAGACTGTCATTGGTAGAAGTCTTATGTTACTTAGTTCCTCTCTTCCTGTTAAGGACTTACTCATTCCAAGCTGAGACTGGTGTGACTTGATATTCCTCCAGTGTGCTCAAATAATAATTTAGCCTTTACTTTTAAGAAGTTTTAATCCCGTATGTGAGAATTTAGAAATGTTTTAAGGAATTCACTTACATCTAGCAGTCAGTGAATACCTTTCTTGAGGATTTTAGTAAAGAATGGGGCAAGTTTATTTCTGCCAGTTGGATTTGAAAGGAGAGCATTTTAGTAGCATATTTCACCTGATGGGATTGCTTGTCTTTGCATACCTATAAAGGTAGCACAGAAAAGCATCCACTGGAATGTCTTAAGTATTAAAACTGCAGAGGATATTCACAGTCTTTATGTCAGTATGCCATAATGTCAGTCTTATTCAGAGCATAATGGGTGTTTTTGCTAATGTTCTTTTATCCCTCAGTCACCAGTATTGTACATCAATACGGAGTGCCAGGACTCCTACACTCCATTCTCTACTGGGAAAACATGTTAGAACAATTTCTCTCTTCCTGTTCTCAGATCTGTGAAGACAAAATGGCCTGAAATATGAGGGCTATCTCATACAGGCATGTTGCTCACCTCTATTGCCTAATCAGAGCCTACAAAGAATGTACTTTGTCCTCTCCTCAACAGTGAAGAGGCATGAACCACATGCATTAGTATGCAGAGTAGTTTATTACTCATGGGTGGAATGTGGTTGTAGCATTTATCTCTGTCCTGGCATAGACCTACAGCCTGTTACACCTTCTACTTGGGTAAAACATCAAGGAAACTCAATAGCACCATGTCCTTACTAGGTGGTTCATGTGATACTTCAGTTAAATGAAGTAATTATCTCGTTTCTGAAAGCCATGCTGTTCATATGTAGTCCACAAATTTCAAACACAGAAGACTTCAATTAAAGTTCTTACGTATGAAAAAAGGACGCAATCCTGACAATGGTCATTAACTAAATATGACTTCAGTTCTAACTAAAATAATAGAGCTACCCCGCAAGAATTATTAACCTTCAATTAGCATAGGGCATGTTTTCAAGGCAAAAGATTAGTGGAAAGAGAAATGCCCACTTAACAGCATGGAATGTCGTGGCAATTGTTCCCTTCTTTTAAATGTTCCTATTTTTATTGGTATATAGATGGTGAAGGTCCTGACAACTGGAAAAAGACCAAAAGACAAATCTGGGGACCTGCAGGTTGAACAGTTTTACCCAGCAGGGAAAATGTCATGTGTTCTCTTGGAGCATGTCTTGCCACATGAGGGAGAAGGTGGAGATGAGGAGCTGTCAGCACAGTTTGACAAAGAGCCAATAATGCTACACCCACTTCACTGCTTTCTCTGATAAAATGACTGGATTTGTGGACGTGGAAAACAGGGTATCACATACTTTGACTTCAGCAAGGCTTCCAGCACTCTTCCACAGTGTCCTTGTAGCCAAGCTGAATGTTAGGGTCTGGGTGGGTGCCTAACTAGAGGGAGCAAATACCTGGTTGGGCAGTTGGGATCAGAAGTGGTATTCACTGGGTTTTATCTGCTTGAAGGCTGGTGCCCCCTGGGGAGTCCCACAAGGTCTGCCCTGTAGCTTCTCTTGTTTAATATCTCTCTCCATGACCTGGGAAGGTGACCAAGTGCACCATCAGGTTTGCAGCTGACGCCAGACCTGGAGGTGAGCAGCTGATATGCATAAGGGCAGGTCAGCTGTCCAGAGGGCCATGGATGGGTGGGAGGAAAGGACAGAGCCCCTATGCACATGGGGCAGGAACAAAGGGCAGCATTGCCCTGAGCAGGCAGAACCCTGGCAGCCATGCCAATGAAACCAGGGTCAGCTCTGGGGAGAAAGTCCTGTCAGGGAGTGAATTGAGCAGATCCGGAGAGGCTTAAGATAAGGGAAAGGTTTTTCCCCATTAGAATAGCCAGGCAGTGCTGGGGCCCAGCACAGTGATGCCACCTCCCTCCTTGAAGGGCTTCCAGCCTCCACAGCATAAAGCCCTGGGCTCTGGTCTGACCCCATGACTGAACATGCTCTGGGCAGGGGTCAGACTGGAGACCTACCAAGGTCTCTGGCAGCCTGTACAGTCAGTCTTGCAGGGCTGTGGTCTGGCTGGCAGGCTGCAGTCATTGCTGCTTAGAACCAGAGAACAACTGAGGTGGTCAGTGACCTCTGGAGGGTACTTGGTCCAGCCCCTGGCTCAGACCAGGCCAGGTTCCATCAGCGTTGCTCAAGGCATCATCTCGTCAGTTCTGAGTATCTCCAATGGCACACATAAAAACACACTTTTGCTGTGTGCAAGAGCTTGTAAGTGGCCCTGGATTCACCAGTGAAACTGCTGATATGAATCCCACAGAAAAAAGCTTAGGTGTCAGGCATATGGTACCTAGGGTCTAGCTCACATATTAAAATTAACGACATTATATCCTTCAATCAGTTTCTACTTCTTATAAAAATATCTATCTGTAGCAAGGAGGCAAAAACTTAGAGAGGAATATAGACATATAAGCAAGGGTAATTAGGTAAAATCACTTAAGGTATTTTTGGCTAAGTAACAAAGAAAAATCTTGATGCTGCAAAGCAGTGATATCTCAAAGGCAAACCTCTGAAACTCCATCCCTAACCTGTATTTAACATTAAGCCAGAATGTTTGAAAATGTACAACAGCCAAAAGATAATTTGAGAAATTTTAAATTCAATGCCAGCTTCCCTTCATTTAGAAAATTATCTCATTATAGGATAACAGAGTGTTTTTTCCAGCTTCGGTTAAGTATCACTGGCAGTTGCCAGAATTTTGGTTTTCAGTAGAAGCAGCAATGTAAGAAATTACAGGTCAGGGAATAGTGAAATTTAGTACTGCAGCCTGTACATACAGTAATTCAATGTCTGATGAAATGTTCAGTAGTGTAGCCAACTGATGACGCTGCAGTTTCAGGCTTCCGCACTCATCCATAGGGATGCCAATCAGTTTGTCCTTGCTGAGGTTTCTGTCTGTCTCAAGCTGCCTCTTCACTGCAGATTAATCCTGCATCCCTTTGTCTCCTGCTGACATTCCCTGCCCTGTCTCTGTGACAGCAGTATTTTGAAATAATTTCTGATAACCTGGATTCTGGACAAAGGACCTACTGACAGTTGTTGTTGTTTTTTTTCAGTAGCGCAGGGCAGCTGCACAGACAAACCACACAGAATACAAAGGACCTGGACCATAAGTAATGACTAATTAACTAATTAGCAGGTTTTGATAGAGAATTGGACACTGTCAGGCTGAGAACCATTTTGGGTTCAGTCTACTTTTAGCATTGTTACAGCCAAGATTTGATATACTTTCCCTTCGTGTTGAGGCTCAAGAGGTAGCTGATGCAAACTGATTAACATGTTTGTTGATTAATGATCACACTAGAAGGAAATGGGTAGGAGACCAAAATTCTCAGTGATCTAGGAAATCAGATGTACTAGCCTGTAATTAAATAATGCAGAGTACTAGACTTGACTATGAAACTCTTAATTATAGGTTTAAAGTCCAGTGTAACACATAAACTTGCAATCACAATCAAATTACAATTCTGTTAGGGTGAAGGTAAAAATCAGTTACCTCCCACACCAAATCTGACAGACACAGACCTGATGGTGGGTTGCCCAAGGAGGGTGACTGGCATCCCAGTGGGCTGGGGCACACAGGGCAACACCACTGTTGTCTGCAGGCATTTGTGCTCCTGCTGCTAGACGTTCTGCCTTCCTTTCTTCTCTACCTGATTTCACAACTTACTCCCTATATTTTCTCACTTTAAGCTAACATTTTTGCCATCCTTGCATCTTCCTTCCCCCCCCAAGCTCTTCTTAGCACCCAACACCCAATTGCTTTTCTCTACTGGTCCTACTTTTACTACATCTTCATCTAAATTTGGTATTTCTGATACTGTCACTTAGGCAATATTGGGTATGTATGGCTTTACCAAAAGTAAGGTTTGGTGTGAGTGGCTTTGCACCCCAAAATTCCCCTCTGTTGTTCACCTCAGGCTGATTGGACATCTTCTATTCCTAGACATAATTACTTTACTTTAGCCTTCATTTCCCTGTCTGGTTGCTATTTAGGAACAGCTGGTTCTTACCATGCACATCAACTGTTTACATACCAGGGTAGCAGAGTAACTTGTTTTTCACACTTCTGCTGTGGACTGTCACAGGTCTTTCATAGTACCTTGGCTGCTGAGGGGCCATGTGCCCCACTGGGCCTCCGGTATGCCAAAGCCAAGGGGATTGTGAGCTCTGGATTATGCATGAAGCTGTCTGGAGCTGGGATGCACCTTTCAGTGTCAGAACCTCTACGATGGTGAAACAGGGAGGCACTAGGTAGGCTCCTTATAGGGCATAGGAGCACCTCACAAAACAAGCTTGTGCTTATGGTTCAGGGATCCACAATGCCAGCATGTCTTGATTGCACTGCACTCATGGATGTTTGATTTCCTGTTACTCCATCAAGTAAAGTTGCTCTTTGATGCCAGCTGGTGAATGTGAATTGTACTTTAGACTGTTTCATCATCCCTCAAGTTCTCCACAAACAGGAAGCTATATGAACATTTATTAGGGTAATTGTAGCCCACATGACTGTGGCATCTGGCTGAGCTCTCTTTATAGCTATCTGTATTTCAGGCAAAATTTTCACATAGATATAAAACATAAATAAAATGTAAACTATGAAGACATGACAAAAATATAATACCACATTCTAGTCACTTTCCTGATAAGGTATTTAAGAAAGAAAATGAACATAAAAGAATAATTTGTAGCTAATAGAATTCATTAACTTTCAGAATGTCTCTTTTCAAACTAATCACTCAGTTTTCATTACCATCTTTGCATATTTCAGTAGATTTCTTTGTCCATTTGTGAACAAACATAACACTCTGGTACATGTGAAAAGAAATGTCTGTTTGTTCAACTGCTCTTATGGATGTGGTGACAATGTGATGTCTTTAATTAGTTCCAGAGAAGTGCAAGATTGCAAATGTGCTTATTACAGGGAAAAGAAAAATATCCAGATCTATAGGACTAGCATTACACATTAGTGCCAGAGTATATCTAGTTTTGAAATTATGGAGTTTTGTTAATCAAGAGTATGTGCACACAAAAAATAATGCAGTGCTTGAGTGGATGGCTGTGTTGGAAGAGGCTGCATTAAATGTTTCAGCATTCAATGTGGCTTTGTTATGCTTTCTCTGATGGCAATTTTGAGAGTGCAAATTCATAAACTGAATGCCAGAGATGTCTTTTCATTTTGCTAAAACTTCTGGAGTTCAGTCCCCTTGTTTTTGTTAATTTCTGATGCTTAGTAATGACACATATTACAAAACCAATGCACTGGGATAGATGCTAAAAGGAATGTCTGTTGGATTAAGCATGACTCTTCTACAAAGGATAATAATTAGAAGTTGCCGCAATTTTAAGGCAAGTCTTGAGCAGCCAAGACCTACCAGAATGATGCTGAAGCCACAGGCTACAATGAGAGAGGAAACTGACAGCAGTAGTTTTGAAACAGAACTTCAGCCCTGTTTCTGAAAGCTGCAGGCCAGTTCTTGTCTGTTCAAAGATGTGGGTGCTCCTGGTGGTCTCAGCTGTTTGCTGAGCTTCCCACACCTGCTCTTGGTTCTAGGCAAGATTATGAAATTATTAATTTTTTTTAATAAAATTCTGGAGTCCAGCAGAGAGGAAGAGAGGTTAAGTTATTTTGCAGGACACTGAAGAAAGATTCCAGGAGTCAACAGAATGGTGCTCTGAGCCTCATTCCAAATGTGGCTTACTTGAGGAAGAGGAGCAGGACAGGAATCCAGCTTTGCCTCCCACCAGCCCCTGCTATTCAAATTCTTTCTTTTGGCTCTACAGCTCAGTAAAGGACAAAGAGGTTTTCATTTGCAGGGGGAAATGTCTCCATGCCCTTGCAACAGTTTAAAGGGGGAAGAATTTAGTATTTTTCACTTGAGGCCATTTGTATGAACTCCAAAGAGCCTGATTGTGTAGAGACTGAAAACATTTTTGCTTTTAAAACCAAACAAGGCTACTTCTTTCCTGAAACACAAGCCAGTGTTATTCTGCTGTGCAATGAAAGATCAATTCTTTGGGCTATGAAAAGGAGGCTTTTAGATAACTTGGGTACCAGCGGTCAGAAAGCCATCCTCTGCCCTACTCAGTGCACAGAGACCTCCTGTCTCTCTGCAGGCAGCTGCTGGAAACAGCTTTGCTACAGTTGGTGTATCCTATGGCCAAACCAATCAAGAAGCAACCAGTTTGAATGCTTTCTGTTTGCAAAGAAAATTCACAGAATATTTTGAGGAAGAAGTTGGGAAGAACAACACAATGACACAGCAAAAGTGAACTGTGTGGTTATGGCTGTGCTGAAAGAGCAGCATTTACTCCAGTGCAAACAAAGGATTTGGGTGGAAGGGGGAGGACTTGGAGAATTTGGTCATGAAATTCTTCCTAAGTGGGAAGATAAAAAAAAAAAGCCAGGGGAACTGAGCCAAAGCCTTCTTGGAAGAGGAGGATGAAGGATGAAAAGATGCTGGGAGGATAGAACCAAGAAGCAGCCAGAGACCATCAGAAGTGTCCTGCAGAGCCCAGTGCTCAAAAGATGCAATGGGAGGCTAAGAATGTCAATTCTGTGTGTGACAACCACAGTACTGAGATGAAACCTAGCAGACGCATTCACAGGACACAGAACAGCTTTAGTGGTGTGTGTGGTTATTCGAATGCATGCCTGTAGTTTTTTTACTTGGTGAAATGCTGTGGGAATGGTTTCATAGAGAAAAATAATTGTGGCTAAAGTCCACATCATAAGTGTTTCACTTCAGACAAGCTTTAGGTCCATCCCATACCCTGACTGCTCACTAGCTGCTGGAGTGCCTCTTCCCATTCATTTTTACTGGATTCAATCTATTTTGTGCAGTCCATTAGCTGAGTCAAACCACAGTAAGGAAAGATGAATTATCAGGTGAATGATTTTAGGAGAGTATGAACTGAAACACTGCTGCAGATTCTGACCAGGCAGCTGATCATAAGCAATGGGCACAAGTGTGCAGATGAAACTAAAAGGGAGGAAGGATATCAGAAAGAACAAAATAGGAAAATAAAAAGTGGGAAATGAAAGGGTTAATTATCCAGGAAGCTCTGAAAGGAGAAAGAAATACCAACAGGACTTTATGTTCAAAGGTAGCATGGCATGGGGCAAAAATTAATCTGTTTTGAGATCTATGCCTATGGTTAGAAAAATAGTCTGGTTTTATCATAAACACACCTGGATTTTCCGCATTAAAAAACCCACCTGAATGGCAGAAACCAAACAGATATTAGAATGATTGTATTTATGTGCCTCTAGCCTTTTTTTTTCTCACATTTGGCTTGGATTACTATATTTTTCTTTCTAGTGGTAGAAGATTGTTGAAATACATCTATCCAATTCCTTCCTTCTTCTCCCTCCCATCTGATCACTGAACACATGCAATATTTTTATTTCTTGCAGAAAATTCATGCAGAACACATATAAAGATACCAACCCAAACCAAACCAAAACATGCAGAAACGTGTTTCAGTAAATATTTCTGTATGTGCTTTATTACAAGAAAAAAATTTAAAACTATAATGTATCCAAATGCTTGTAAAAACATACAGCTTGGTAAGAGGCACTGAAATGGACAGTAAAGCGTCTATTGATATCAGGCATGGGATGAGGTCATGGAAGAACTTGTTTAAGTTTTTCACAATTTGTTTGAAATAGTCTACAAAAAGGAACTGATTACTGCGTTCTTTTCTGTAGGTTCCTGTGTTTCTAGTGCAACTTTATATAATTCCACTTCTACTTGGTTTTACAGGGATCCTCTCCAAGGGCTTTCTGTGTTGCAGTTTTCAGAAGTTTGGCTTCTCACTAGAAAACAAATGTAGTACAGAGAGGCGAGGCATCTTGGAGTCATCTTACACTTGCTTG
>JANHGN010004630.1:3554-27623 GCA_024605025.1 Megaceryle maxima | reverse complement strand
TCCAACAAGCATGTCACTCTGCTCTTCATAAACCCATGCTGACTGGGCCTGATCACCTGGTTGTCCTGCATGTGCTGCATAGTGGAACCCAGGATGATCTGCTCCATCAGCTTCCCTGGTACTGAAGTCAAACTGACAGCCTTGTAGTTCCCTAGATCATCCTTCTGTCCCTTCTTATATATGGGTGTTTGCTGACCTCCTTATTTATGGGTGTTGGCTGACCTCCAATCTGTTGGTACCTCCCCAGTCAGCCAGGACTGCTGATAAATGATGGACAGTGGCCTGGTGAGCTCCCCTGACAGCTCTCTCAGCGCTCTAGGATGTAATCCATCTGGCCCAATAGATTTATGCACATTGATGTTAAGCAGCAGGTCATGAACTGTCTCCTCCTGAATTGCAGGGGGGACATTGTGTTCCTGGCCCCTGTCTCTTGTTATGGGGGCGTGACTTTCCCTGGTGTATGTATTCCCATTAAAGACTGAGACACAGAAGGCATTAAGCACCTCAGCCTTCTCCTCGTCTTTTATTACCATATCTCCTCCTGAATCTAGTAGGGGATGGAGGCCCTCCCTGGCCTTTCTTTTATTGTTAATGTATTTATAGAAATTTTTCTTGTTGCTCTTTATTTCTAAAGCCAGATTAACTTCTAGTTGAGCTTTAGGCCTTACAATTAGTTCTCTGCATGACCTAGTAACATTCTTCTATTCATTATGAGTTGTCTATCCCTTCTTCCAGAGGCCATACACCCTCCTTTTTTTTCCCTGATTTTGAGCCATACCTCCCTATTCATCCAGGCCAGTCTTCTTCACCTCTGACTTGTCTTATGGCATGTGGAGATGGCCTGCTCCTGTGCCTTTAAGATTTCCTTCTTAAAAAATGTCAAGCCTTCCCGGACTCCTACATCTTTCAAAACCTTCTCCCAAGGGATTCTATCAAGTGACCTCTGAAACAAGTCAAAGTCTGCCCTTCAAAAGTCTAAAGTGTCAGTATTGCTGCCCCCGTCCCCCTCAACATCTCTAAGAACAGAGAACTTAATAATTTCATGGTCACTATTCCTTAGATGGCCTTCAACTGTCACATCCTCCAGCAGTCCTTCTCTGCTCACAAGCAAGAGGTCCAGCAGGGCACATTCCCTGGTTGGCTCACTTGCCAACTGTATGAGGAAGTTGTCCGCTACACATTCTAGAAACCTCCTGGATTGTTCCCTCTCTGCTGTGTGGTATTTCCAGCAGATACCTGGGAAGTTGAAGTTCCCCATAAGAACAACAGCAAGGACTTTGAGATTTCTCTTAAGTGCTTATAGAATATTTCATCTACCTCACTGCTCTGGTTGGGATGTCTATAGCACACACCTATAACAATATCAGCTTTATTGGCCTTGCCCCTTAACTTGATCCAAACACTCTCAACCTCATCATCACTATACTTAAGTTCTGAGCATTCATAACAATCCCTAGCATACAGGGAGGGCCATTTTTTCCATTTCCCTGGACCTTTTCTATCTCCTTGCAATTATGTATTTGCATGGTACATCACTACCTGCTCTTGTGACTCTTAACTGGGTGTGAGAAGGTGCCTTAGCACAGCTTATCACCACACTGTAGGTTCTAATGTACAGGTAGAGGGGAGATGCTCTAGCAGCTCAGAGGTGCTGCAGGTGATCTTTGCTGTGCCACAGCCTTGTAGTGTGGTCTTTGCCAGATGGGTAGTTCTCTCCAGGTGTCAGGACCTTCTATAATGTTTTCTGCCATCTCTCTGGATAGTGAACCTTGTGTGTGATCTCCTGTTGTGTGTGTGCAGCCCCCACATGCCAAGTGGGGTCTTTCAAATAAAGTTTAAAAATCATCCAAACAAAACCAAATGAAATAGCTGGATAAAGGTGCCTACATGGCCCATAACTGTTATCTTGGCGTAGGATTGGGAGCTGGCTTGATACCTGCATGTCTCAGAACGGCAAGCTCCTCTGTGCTAGCCACACAAAATGGGAGCAGTAGTGTTTCTGCCCCTGTCTGTGGTGTTAGTAGATACATTGAAAAAGGGAAAGTGCTCAAGGAGCATTAGTCAGCTCTTGGGTACCTGTTGGTTGCTTGTGGGCTGCAGGTGGCATGTCCCTGCATGGTGTTTTGTCACCTCTGGCACACTGCTGTGGCCCTTGCATGCTCCTGTACACCCTTTGCAGCAGTCCAGGCCACCAGTGATGGTGGAGGAAGCCCCAGGGATGCTGAGCCTGTGTGGCTGCCATGGAACAGAAGCCACCATCCTGTGATCCCTGCCCAGAGGTTTGGGTATTGCTTTATGGGACCTTGAGCTCTGAGAACCTTGTTGTCCTGAAAGGGATCAATTGTTTTTCATCAGCACTAGCATAGGACTCCAGAACCCCATGGGCTTGCTCAGTCAGGGTTCAGGCTGTCCTGAAGTCAAACAACTTGCTGAGGTGCAGTCCTGCTCCCAGCACCTTGGGGTTGGTGGGACTGGCTCCCCGTTGACCACTTATTTCCCATGGTTCCTCCAGCCCTGTCCATGCCCCAGCCTGCAGACATTTCTGTTGCCCCCAGGTGGCAGGGCTATAATACACTGTGCTTGGGCTGCAGAAATGTTGCTGTGGGGAAGGGATGCTCTTGGTGGCTGAGCGTCTACTTGGTTGAGATGCTCTACAGACCAGCTTTATGGGTGTTGATCACAACTGCTCTGCTTGTAGCTGTTGTTTTGTAGACTTGCTTTGTCTTGAGGCATGAGGTGTGTTTCTCGGGAAGCTGCTTTTTACTCTCCACCAAGTTTTGCTGGGGTCTCTGGTCAGCAGGGTTGGAGGAGACAATAGGCATGTGCTGTATGGAGACAGACAGGCAGATGTATACGTTATGCACTTGGAGCCCTGCGCAGGGGAACGTGGAAAGCAGATGTTGGATCAGTGACCCGCTGGATAAGCCATGGGCCCTCGTTTCCTCCTGTGCCTCTGTGGTGTGGTCTGGCATGGACAGAGTTGGAGTTAGTAACTCTGCAGTCTTGGGTGAGTTCAGCACAGCCCTGTCTGGTTCATCTGAAAGGAATGTCTGTTTGTTTTAAAGTTTGTATAGCAGCAAAATAGATCCACAATTCATATTAAATGGGAATGGAAGTGTGATCAAGGAATTGAGATACTCTGACTTCTTTTCTTCATTCTTAAGGTAGCCTGGGGGCTGCTCTAAGTTACGCTGGGATAACCATGGGCCAGCTGGAGGTAGCTGGTGTGTTGGGTGCTCCTCTCATAGTCTGTACTGCCCATCCAGACCATCTCCACTCGCTCATTAGGCACCACTCGGGGCCAACATTAGTTATCTGAATTTAGGAACTACTCTCTGGTCCTTCTCCATCTACCCACATTGCCGGACAAAAGCTGAGCCAAATCTTCAGATCCATTTGAACTTCAGACCCAAAGACAGACCCAAATGGGTGTGATCCTTGGCAGGGATTCACAAACTTCCTTGACTTCCACTGACGAAGGAACAGAAGACTTTTATATTTAGTATTGTCCTCTGTTGTCACCTAACACTTGCTCACTAGACCATGAGTAGTAAGGGGAGTTTCCTGAGTATCCTGCTGTGGACTACAATCAAGAGTCCTAGTTAAGCTGTACCCAGGGGTGTGCAGCAGCTGGGGCTGTGGTGTTAGTGGGGTGTGCTGGCAGCATGGCTGTGGTGCTGGGTGCTGTGTAAGAGCTGCTCTGTACACAAGGCAGCAGCGTGTGCTTCTGTTGCTGCCCTGAGCATCCTGGGTGGGCCAGGGCAGACACTCTGGGCTGGCTGTGGTGTGTGCTGGAACAGGAGTGAGGTGGCATTTTGGGTCTGGACTGCCTCTTTTTGCTGACCTCACGGCATGAATATAACAGGAGAAGGAGGAGCTGGTAAAATTAGGCAAAGGAACTTTTCCCTCCCCAAAACATGAGATCTAGCAGTTCCAAGTGTGCTGGGATCTTTGGTGCTTTTCCAGCCCAGACAGGTTGGTTCTGGTGCAAGGTGGCGAGGGTCCCAGTGCTGGCCCCGAACACTGCAGCTTGTGTCTGCCTCAGCGGGTGTGACGTTCTGGCTGCCGGCTGCAGCGCGGATGTGGAGAAGGAGCAGTTTGCTGTGGAATAGGGAGGTGTCTGTATGAGCCTGCTGGCTTTCTGCAGCTTGAAGTTTCTTTGCTCCTAAAAAAAATAATTAAGGAATTCATTTTATTCGCTGGCCTGTAGGCTCTGCTTACTGTTAGATTTGCAAAGGGGTTTGGGGATGCGTGGTTGGAGAGAGAGGAGCTGTTGTTACAGGAGAGGCATGATCAGTTTTGCTGAGAAGGAAAAACTTCATAGTACTGGAGCGTGTGTGTGTTCTGTGTGGTGTTTTTGTGTTTTTTTTTTTTTTTTCCTTGGAGCAAGGAGCAGCACTGTTGTGAAATAGATGCTGGAGAGGATGTTTCGAGGGACTTGTGCCTTTCCTGCTCCAAGCCACATGTGCAGCTGGAACAGCTTCAGCCTTGGCTGCCTTTCAGGGCAGATTAAGGAAAACTAATTGGATCCAAATGCCCTGATTTGGCCTCTCTGAAAAGGGAGTATTTGAAGTCCCATAGTTGGTGTGGAGAGCTAAATGCCTCTTGTGTAGGGTTGAGTTCTACAGGTGATGGACTGGAGGTGGCTGGTGGTTCAGAAGGGACGTGACTCTGGAAGCCCAGCATCTCAGAGGGGCTTAACCTTTTGCTAAGGAAGCTCCAGCCCAGGGTGTGTCATCATTGGCAACTCAGATTTCTGGAGGTTTTTGGAAAGTGCTCTGTATTTTCATTTGATCATGCTTCTTTCTCTGGAATTATCCAGCTTTGTGAAGTGTTTATCCTGAAACATCCCCTTGCTACCAGCTTGTGGATGAGGCAGCCTTGGGGGGCACTTACTGTAGCAACCCCTTGCTTCTGGCTTTGGTTTTTACCTACTCACTTTGTGCCTCTGGGAAGATTGTGATCTGATTCTCACTTTGCCTATGAAATGGCGATGACAGCAGAAGCAAGCAGAGGGTGTTGTAAGTGCAGGACCGAGCTCTTCTCCATGGACAGACACACAAAAATTCAAAGTACTATTTCCTTGATTGAAGCTTGGGAAGAATTCTCAGTGTTTAATTCAGTGATGAGCACTCGTATTTCTTGTGTCACTGGTGTCCAGGCTTCTTTGGGATTAGTTTCCCTTGGAAATCATAGCAAGAGGTTCCTTGCAGGAGTGTGGGAGGAACACAGGAAGCTCATGTGCAGATACCTTGAGGATACTTGTAGAAAAGCAGCACATAGGTTTTTAACTGCAGATGACTGATCTGAAGGCTTCCATCTGAGAGTGTGTCTGTCCTGCTGGGACCTCTGTCCCTGCTGAGCAGCTGCCTGGTGTCCCCTGTCACACCAGATGGGTCCAGGGCTGAGTCCTGCTGATGGAGCAGCCTTGTGCAGGGACTCATCTGCAGAAAAGAATTAACAGTTTCCCTGGCAGTTGCTCTAAAAATCACTACAAAGCTCTTTAGATCATTTCAGATGTGCTCCTTGTATTTATTTTGCATGGCTGGCCAGCTCTTACAGTGCATCCTCCAAGTCTGTGTGTACATCTGGGGAGTGTGTGTGTGTGCTTAACTCTATCCCTGATCACCTCTTTGCCTGGATTCATCTCATGGCCTTCAGACTTCAGTCTCATTCCTTTATCCATGTGTTTCCACAGCTCTCAAAGTTGCTGCCATCTAAAGGGCACAAAGAAGTTGTCTTACAGCCACCAAACTGGAGGTGTGTGTACTGAGTCTGTGTCCTGGTTCACAGATGCTTGTGAAGGTTGCTTTGGGATTAGATATGTTCTTCATGCCCTTCTGAGCAAAACCTGTCTGCTCTACAGCATGTGGTTACTGAGTGACATTGAATTAGTAACCAATCGCCTAAAAGCTTAACCATGTGCCCAAGTGATTGAGGGTTTAGTCACTGGCTTTGCAGAATATCAACCCGTGGAGATCATGGAGTTCATGGAGATCAGAGCTGGATGGTTCTCAGAGCTGGTCTCCAAGTGAGTCTTAGTCAAAGCCAGAACCGGTATCTGTAGAACAGCAGGGGATCCACTGATAACCGGAAAGTCTGTATTTGTCAGTCGTCAGATTTCTAGTGCATGTTTACCAAGGAAAAGGCAAGTGAAAGATAAGCACCAGTAGACCTTCTGTACTGCGAGAGCTTTTGGGTTTGTGGGTTTTTTTCATGGCTTGTGCGTACGATTCAGTGAGGGCTGCTTCCCCTTTTCATGAAATGTGGTCTGAAAACAGGGAGAATTTCCTGTGCTAAGCAAAACTGTTGGTTGACAAAGTTACCCCAGGTGGTAGACATGGGAAGGGTCACACAAGTAGAGACATTAGCACTTGGACTCATTCCTTGTTGTCAAAGCTGTTCACAGCTTCATTGTTTAGAACTGACTTCCCAGCTGCAGATCCCAAAGGACCAATCTGGTTAGAGAAGGGCTGCTCCAGTACAAAAGCCAGGTCTCTTGAGAGGGTCCTTCTGCCGTGCTCACATGACATTCTTAATGGTTATATGGGCCTGTATTTTGCCTTTTAAGATAAATTGCCCCATGGTGTGCAGCATCTGTCAGCTCCATTCGGGCCATGGATTTGCTAACCAGTAGGAAAAGGAAGTCATCAAGAGGCTGTTTTAAGTGACCTTAATCACTCAGGTCACTCCAGGAGGCTCCCAAAAAGACACAAAACCCACCATAACTCAGCAACTGCTTGAGGAATTTTCTTTCCTGGACTTGTAAGACCTTTATCCTCACGCGCAGACTGAGGTAGAGGGAGGGAAGCTGACAGGGACACACACACACACACAAACAGCAGCAAGAATCTGCTGGAGCTAAACCACATCAAGGTCATTCAGGTCAATAAATATGACAATTCATGTGGATAAAGTAAATGACCCATGTGCTGCTTGTACACCCTGGCCCCTTCCTGAGTTATATTTGGTGGCAGATCTATGCAGAGTTTCCTTTTATGCCTTTACCTTTGTTCAGCTCATTTGCTGTTCAGGAGTGAGGGATCGGAGACCTCAGTCTTGGGTCATCCTGGGTTTCCCCAGGGTGGGCTGGGGGAATGTTCTCTTCCCTTGGAAGATTAATTGTACGAGCCCAGTATCTCTGTTCTCAAAGCTAATTTGGCTGGATACTGAACATTCCCGCCTTGCATTTTTCACGTGTCGGGCGGGTGTCACAGCCTTGCAGCATCTTTCTGCTAAAAACAGATGCTGTTTCAGCCCCTAGCTCACGTCGCACACTGCGTCCAGAGCAGCTTGTGGACAGCAGATGAGAGCACACACCCTGTTCCTCCTGACCGGCCTCTCTGGGGAATGCAGGGAACGCCGGGGATGTGCGCTCTGCTTTCGTAACATGCATGGTATAAGGTTTTTGGGTGGCGAGATGATCTTGTCCAGTCGCTCCTGCTCTATTTCAAAGGGCCAGGTTGCTCATGAAAGGCTGGGGTTTGCAACCCTGGGTCTGGCAAAGCCAAAAGCAGCACTTGGATGTCACTGGAGGAAGGATTTTTGCATACAAAGCAATACCGCTGTTTTGGCATTGTGGAGATATTCAAAGACATACCAGCACTGGGGAAGCCACACTTTGAATTCTGGGTTCAGTTTTGGGCCCCTCACTCCAAGAAGGACACTGAGGGTCTGGAGCATGTCCAGAGAAGGTCAACAAAGCTGGGGAAAGGTCTAGAGCACAAGTCTGGTGAGGAGCAGCTGAGGGACCTGGGGTTGTTCAGCCTGGAGAAAAGGAGGCTCAGGGGAGACCTTCTTGCTCTTGATAACTCCCTGACAGGAGGTTGGAGCCAGGTGGGGTTGGTCTCTTCTCCCAAGGAACAAGTGACAGAATAAAAGGAAATGGCCTAAAGCTGTGCCAGGGGAGGTTTAGGTTGAACACGAGGAACAATTTCTTCCCTGAAGGGAAGGACAGTGGTGGAGTCCCTATCCCTGCAGGGGTTTCAAAGCTGTGGAGATGTGGTGCTGAGGGAAATAGTTTAGTGGTGCACTGGCAGTGCTGGGTTAACAGTTGGACTTGATCTTCAAGGTCTTTTCTAACCATAAAGATGCTATAATTCTGTGTCCTGTGGTTCTCCAGCTGGAATGAAGTGCTGCTCAGTGGGAGGCAGTCTGGGGCCATGTGAAACCCCAGTCCAAAGAAAAGGCATGTTGGGGAGAGCTTGGGCCAGCATAGCACCCTGTGGCAGGAACACTGTGCTCGAGGCATGGTGTCACCTCCTAGGCTGGCCGAACAGCCCTGTTGCTGGTCAGAGGAGCTGGTTTGGGAATGTTTTCCTGTGCTAAAGGGAATTTCATGACAGAATGAAAACAAGCAGTGTGAATTTTCCATTTTGAGAAATAATTTTAACTGAAAGGCAAAGTCTTCTGTTCTCTTGCCTGATCAGGTTTTTGATGCAAAGTGGCTATTTTCCAGGTGAAGTTTGTCATCTTGTCAAAAAGTCAACAATTCTGAAAAGCAGATTTGTTCCAGCAAAATAATTTCTATGTGAAGTTTTTTTCCTCTCAGCTCTTTTTCAGCCAGCTCAACTCATTGCTGTTGAGGTTGGATGTTACCTGATCTGAATGCATCTGTACAAAAACCTTTTCCATGATTAAAAAGTGAGATGTTGCTTAAAAGCAGAAAAAAATGAGTTGAAGAATCTTCATATTGTTATTCAAAATCTGACCAGACAATCCTGAGCAACCTGCTCTTGCTGACCTTTCTGTGAGGAGGCAGGTTGATGTAGATGGTCTCCAGAGAGAGGTGCCTCCAGCTTCAGCAGTTCACTGAGCCACTGCAAATAAAGCAATGTGCTTTGAGCCTGTGGGGCTGCCCTCTGAAAGGGAAGGATTGGAAACCACAGAGGCTTGACCTCTCACTCAGTGAAATTCCTTCTGGCCATGGTTAGCAATTGTGGCTTGCAATCACAGCTCTTTTGTGGTACTTCCAAAACAGTCTGGAAAATGTGGGCTGTCATGTGTCAGATGTGCTGCAGAGGTTGGGGTCTGTAAACTAAATCTAGTCCCTGCTCCAAATTGCTTTCAGTCTGGGTAGGCAGAGAGAAGAAAGCCTGGTTGAAAGCTTTGCCTCTTGCTTTTAGCCATGGAGGTGGGGAGAAGCTGATTTTTGTGGCTGTCTCAGTCTTTCAGGAAGTCCATGGAAGAGTAGCTCCACCCCTTGGTCCTCACCTGCTGGAAACTGCAGAGCTACATGAGGTTCTTTCATCTTTGAGATGAATTTATATGCCAGTGTCTTGGCCAGCAGGCAGGCTGCTTGCAGCTGGTCTGCATTCTGCATCTCAGCCTCGGTGCCAGACTGTCTCTGTTGGCGTAGGACCATAGAGCACTTCATGGTGCCACGTTTTGATTATGTGATAACAGCAGCAAACACCACTGAAGGGCTGTTGCTGACTGACCCTCTGGACGTGAGCAGGTGTCACCAGACCAGGCTGTTGGGTGAGAAGGAAGACATTTTCTGTGTTAACCTTTGATCTGATCTTTTCTATTTAGCAACTGGGAACCATTCACAGTCAGAAATAGGGACATCTATTCAAATGAGTGGCAAAGGTGGTTTCTTCAGCAGCTACTCACAGGCTGTTAGTGGGGACTTGCATGGGCAGTGTTTGAGTTGGTGAACAACTGCTTGGTGTGAAAAATTTGTGTTCTCTTCATCAAGTGCTTTCCAAGTGCTCCAGCCAACATGATCCTCCACTGGGGTTATCAAGCTGAACCTGGAGTCTGGCACCAAGCCACCTTGTGAGCCTTTCTAGACTGCTGCATACCTACCTGAACTGTCTTTTACTCTTGTGTTCTGCTGGGTCATGTTATAGTATGTCTCAATAAAAGGGAAATACATGGCTTCTTCCCTGAGTAACCAGCTTCCTCTCTGTGAAACACTGTTGGGACTACAGAGAGCAAAGCAAGGAGGAAGATGCAGGGAGGGGAGAAGGTGGGAGTCCAGAGCACCCTTCTTGTTCCTGTGGGGTGCAGGACCAGTCATGAGCCCAGAAATGCTCACCTTTAACATTATGGCTGTTTTACATGACAGTAGGTACCATTGAACAGCTGGGTGGACCCTTTGGCATTGCTGGGTGAAACTGTGTGTTCTTCACAGGTGGAGAATAGACATGAGAAGGGCATCTAAGCTGGTGAAGGGTTTAGAGAATAAGTTTTATGAGGAGTGGCTGAGGCAACTGGGGATATTTAGTCTGAAGAGAAGGCGGTTCAGGGGAGACCTTTTTGTGCTCTACAACTACCTGAAAGGAGGTTGGAGTGAGGTGGGTGTCTGTCTCTTCTCCCAAGTAACAAGTGATAAGATAAGAAGAAATGGCCTCAGGTTGTGCCAGGGGAGGTTTAGGTTGGAGGAGAGGAAGAATTTTTTCACTGAAAGGGTTGTTAAGCAGTGGAACAGGCTGCCCAGGGCAGTGGTTGAATCACCATCCCTGGCTGCATTTAAAAGTTGCGTAGATGTGGTGTTTAGTGGTGTGGTTTAGCAGTGGACAAGTAGAGTAGGGTTATTGATTTGACTCGATGATCTTGAAGGTCTTTTCCAATCCAGATGATTTTATCCTTCTGTGATTCCACGAGGAAGTTTGTTCACAAGAAAGGTGGTCTGAATTTAACTGGCCAAATAGAACTAATTGTGGTTGTGGCATTGGGGAACTGAGCGAGCATCAGCAGAAATCTCTCTTTAGCAGTTAATGTTGTCTGCCATCAGGATCTTGCCTATCAAGTGAACTGCAGAGCCTAATAGTGCAGTAATTAAGGTAAAACAAATATTAGCTTGGAGCTATGCCTGTAATTGAATCACGTAGCTCTGCTTCTGATGTGCGGCTCGATTGGAAAACCTCATGTTTAATTCATGTTGCATTAGTCTGATGGCAGCTGGCTCTGTGGGCTGAGCAAGAGCCAGACCTGCTGCTGTTGTGAAGCTCTGGCTCCACTAACGTGGTGCTGATTGATGCCGGGTCAGGATGTGGGCTAGGTCTCCTCCCTGTGTTGCTATAACCTGTATCATTCAGGCATTTGCTGAGGTGGTGTTTGAGGACAACCAAATAGTAAGGAGGTTGAAAGGAGGGAGAAAATACTTTACTCCTTTATGTAGGTCTGTGTTTTGTTGTTGGGTTTTTTTTGTTTGTTTGTGATGTGGTTGTTGTTTTGTTTGTTTGTTTGTTTTGTTTTGTTCTCTGTATTATAGACAGGCCTGTCTGTAAATGAGGCTGGATCTGTGCCTGGGTTTGAGTTTGTGTTGTGCTTCAGTGTCTCCCTGTACCTGGATATGTGTTAAATGACTGGGGCTCAGTAAATGCCCATGTAACCCAAATGTGCTGGGTTGTTACATAGGCTACAGATGTGGAGATGCTCTGGGGGAGCAGCTCCCAGAGAAGAAGGTAGAAAGCTCTGGGAGAAGCTGTGTATGGCCTGGGGCTTGCTGCTCTCCTCCACAGCAGCAATGTCATCCCTCTGGTTTGCTGCCTGAGAAACAGCCTGATGCTACCTCTAGTTATGCTGGAGACTCTCCTTAGGTGGCCTGCCTGCTTCCATGAGAGCCTCTTCAGCCTTGGCAGAGCCAGGCTTCCTGAGATCATAAGCAGCAAGCCTAAGGTTTGCAAATGTCCTTCTGAGATGTTTTTCCAATTGAGAGTGGACTTCAGGGGAACATCTTAGTCTTCAACCCTCTCTCAGCTTCATGCTCAGCTTCTACATTCAGAGCATTAGCCCTGAGTTTCTTAGTCCTGTGGCACATCCTGAACTTCAGCTCAGCTGTGTGTAGAACACGTGGTGTAGCTCTTCTGGAGGCAGTGAATGGTTTGGTGCAGGGCAGGTTTGGTGCCTGACTCAATTTGCATGCTCTTGGATGATGAAACTAAGCAGGCTGCTGCAGAGTATTTTGGCCATGGTGATTGAGATACCAACCTGGAGAGCTACCTGGGAGGTGCTGGTCTCTACCTGGATTTTGGGGTTTAGCCTGCCCGTGTCAAGTTTTGCCTGGGGGTTTCATGCCCATGGAGAAGAGGGCAAGTGGTATGTTGTCAGGGGGAAGCCTTGCAGAGAAAATCTTCCCCTCGTTGAAATCCTTAACCTGAGTGCGGTGCCTTCGCAGCACTTTTCTGCTGTGGGAATGATGTGAACTTTTGACTCTTTCTGACTAATACTTCAGGCTGCTTTCCCTCCCTCTCTGCATGTGCTGCCAGCCTGGTTTCTCTCCCTTCACTTCTGTGATTTTTGTCTGATCCCAGATGCAGTCTTTTCTGTGTGCAGAGTAACTGTGGTGTGTTCTAACCACCAGCACTAGGGATTTTCTGCTGTACACAAGCTGGGCTCAAGGCAGGCACCTGTGGTGAGACAGGATCCATGTCTGTGCTCTACTCAGGTTATCAGACTTGGAGCATGGTTGTTGAGGTTCATGTAAGACCTCCAGAAGAGACTGGGTGTGTCTGGAGAAATCTGTGTGGAAAATGTTGCACTGAGATAGTCATCTTGCAGTGAAAAATGACCATCCTTTCAGGGATGTACTAGCTAATGTCTTGGGAAAATGATTACATGATCATCACTTGTGCTTTGGTAGCACTAAGACTCTACTGAGCTCTGATGTTCTGCACTGTTGGACACCTGAAGTAAAAAACCCCAGGGTGATGCTAGGCCAAGAGAGCTTGTAAATGACTGCTGTCAGCTTGTGGCTTATTAAGCAAAAGAATGAAATTCAGGCTGGGGAAGCTGGGGGGTGAACACCTTTTCTGGAGAGCTTTCCAAAGCATGGCCTTTGGATATCAGAAATAAGCCACCCCTTAAGAGTGGCCCCAGGGTGACCTCACTCTTCAGTGTGCACCTTTTCATCCTGTGTCCTGATGCTTTCCCTGCTCCGGTACCCCTCGGTTACCTGTCAGAGCACTTGGGAAGCTACCATGGCATTCCTGGGGGATTAATTTGAAGTCAACATGATAAAGTATAAGCCCACATGACTTGAAAGCCACAAACTGCAGGATTTATGGCGCAAGCCTACATACGAGTGTTCTGTGCCATAACATGGTGAAGAAGTGCAGGAAAACTATGAAAGCTCCAACTCTGTCTCTGTATATCAGCATCTCTGCCTTCTCTGGGAAAATATATATAGGTGTGATTAAACTTTCTGGAAGATCCAGCTCACAATAAGGTTCTCTGCATTGTTTAGTCAGTGTCAGCTGTGGGAGTCATGGAGGAGTCATTAAAACAGAAGATACACTAAAATAGCTCCCTGGGCCAGCTCATTTCCAGACAAAATTCTGCTGAGTCACCACGTGTAGCTCAAGCTACATGGTCTTTACAAATATGTTTATTCATAAACACATGATGTGTCCTGGCTCTTAGTCTCTAGTGTCCTTTGGGGTTGCTCTGGCTGTGACCTGAGGTGTATGGCTCTACTGCAGTGGGTTTATTTTTATTACCAGGGTGTTTACAAATATCAGAACAGAAGTGGGGGGTGTGAGAGAATGTGATGTGTAGGGTAACAGTGGTGTGCTTTTAACATAAGTTGGGTTAAGTGGAAAGATTGAAAGCAAGACTGCTGGGGTGGGGCCCAGTTGGGTGAGATACGAGGGGTGACAAGTGGGGGAAATTAAATGCAGCTTGAAAGGATGTTTGTGTTGGTATAGATTTGTCACTGTGGCCTCAGGAAATCACAGTATGATGTGGGTTGGAAGGCACTATAACCCTTGTTGGGAAGAAATTGTTCCCCATGTCCAACCTCAGCCTCCCCTGGTGTGACTTGAGGCTGTTTCCTCTTGTCCTGTCACTTCTTCCTCTCCTTTCAGGGAGTTGTTGAGAGCGAGGTGGTCTCCCCTGAGTCTCCTTTTCTCCAGGCTGAACAACCCCAGATCCCTCAGCCATTCCTCATAAATGCTGCAGTCTTGTAGGATTTGAGTAGTTGGCCTCCTTCCCAAGTGGGCAGCTTATCCCGAAGAAGGCACTGAAGGCAACTAAAACAGAAGAGGTTTTTCATTCACTCCTGGTTTAGAGTGCAAAGGGTTAACAGCTGCCTGAGCTCATAGACCAGTGTTATGGAAGTTGAGCAATCTGGGATTTATTAGGGGAACTCAATCTGGGAATTAAGAGAACTCCAACCACTAGGAAAGCTTTCTCAGAGGTTCATAGTGAGTTTTCTTCAAGCTAAGCACTGATTTGAAGTGGTGATGCCAGTATTTCTTGCAGGGGCCTCCAGGAAGCAAAGGACGAAAAGGCTAATGGGTTTGAACCATTCCACCAGCTTAGCATATAACTTTTATTGCTTTGTCGTGTCTCCCTTGACTGGGATGACAGTGGTTATTGTTTGCCCTGGCCCTGCTTCTGCCTCTGTACCCAATGGACACTGCAACTGCTGGTTGTTTTCTTGGTCATGCCCCCAGTGGAGAAGGGGATTAAGTCCTGTTTGAGGATACATGCCTTCTGGAGGGGCACGCTGATGTTCCCCGAGGGGATCAGAGGCATAAAACTGGCTGGAGCGGTGTTTTATGGCCAGATCTTGGGGACAGAAAGAGCTTCACTTCCTTCCTGCAGGAAGGGGCTTTTCCCTACATCTGGTCTTCTTTTCAGAGGTGGTAAGAGCTAATATGGAGAAAAAAAGCTTGTGAACTGTGAGGAATAAGCAGCAGCTGAAGCTGTAGAGCAGGCTGATGGAAGCAGGTGGCTGGGGAGGGCTGGATGGTGCAGGGACAGGCTGTGCCCAGTGCGTTGGGGAAACACAGGCTGATGCTGTGTCTTGGTGTGGCCTGAACCAGTTGCACCTCTAAAATGTGTCTATCAGATGTGGCTGCAGATGTGCTCTGTATTTTTGCTCTCCTCCCTTGCAGCCTCAGTTAACTGGGAAAATATTCTGCCAGCTCTTCTGCTGGTGCTCCTGACCAGAGGTCCTCATGCACCCTCCAGTGTCACTGGCACAATGACACGCTGTTCCTGGGATCTGCTCTCCCTGGGCTCAGTGGGACTTCATGCTTTCTGCTGGCACAAGGGGTCATGCTTGGTGCTCACTGCAGGAGAATGGTGGGTTTATTTTTTATGTGTCTTCAGGTCTGTCCTAAAATGATCTTGCTGCCCTGGCTATGTGCTCTGGATGTTCAGACAGAGGATCTCCCAACTGAACTTGGAAGATCTCTGTCTACCCTTGCTGCTAAGTGGGTGAGATGGGGAAATTCCTGTAGACAGCAGAAGTTGCACCATGCCCTGGTGTTAAGTGGTTGAGAGTAGCCCTGTGGAGAGGATCTCAGGGTTCTGGGTGGTGAAAAGCTGGACTTGAGCTGACAATGTCCAACTGCATCCTGGGCTGCATCACCATCAGTGTGGGCAGCAGGTTGAGGGAGGGGATTCTTCCCCTCTGCTCTAGGGATACCCCCCTGCAGTGCTGGGTCCAGCTCTGGAGATCTCAGCATGGGAGAGACAGGGACCTGTTGGAGTGGGGCCACAGAAATGATGGTGGGGCTGGAACCCCTCTGGTGTGAGGCCAGGCTGAGAGAGTTAGGGGTGTTCAGCCTGGAGAAGAGAAGGCGCTGGGGAGACCACCTTGTGGCCTTTCAGTGCTAAAAGGGGCCTGTCAGAAAGATGGGGACAGACTTTTGAGCAGGGCCTGTTGGGACAGAACAAGGTGTGATGGGTTTAAACTAAAAGAGTGAGACTTAGACTGGAGAGAAGGAAGAAATGTTTACATTGAGACCCTGGCCTGGGTTGCCCAGAGCAGTGGTTGATGCTCCATCCCTGGAACCATTCCAGGTGAGGTTGGCTGGGGCTCTGAGCAACCTGCTCTAGTTGCAGATGTCCCTGTTCTCTGAGCTTTAATAGTCTCTTCCCACCCAAACCAGTCTGTGATTCTCTGACAGAGTGGAAATGCTCAGCGGAGTGAATGTGGGAGCTATGCTCCCCTTTGCAAAAGGGGATGCACTCAGCAAATGGGTCCCTGCCATATCTGCAGCACCTCCAAGTATGGGTGCAGCTACATGAGCCCTGGTGGGAAATCTTCAGTCTCTGCCCCTTGGGATGCTGCAAACACTAAGGGTTTCTTGGGGGTGGGGACTGTGGCAGCAGGGAAACAGGAGGTGGATGCAGAGCCCTATATGAACATCTTGTCTCCCACATCCTACTTAATCTGTCATTTTGGAGTGCAGGCCATTGCATCTCCGAGGGGAAAAAAATGCTCAAATTCCACAGGCCCTTCAATATCGTTTCTGTTTTACAGCGAGACAAAAAGGTCCCTTTGTGTGAGGGCTGAAAGAAATAGCCCAGTCCCACAGTCTCCTCAAAATCTTAATGTCAACTATTTGCCTCCTCGTGTTTTCACATAAACAAGCACTTTCTCCTGAATATCTGTGCTCTGACTGCTGGGTATTCCCTATGCTCTGTGGTGCTTCCAGGATGGACAACCCAGGCCCCTCATCCACCTCCTGGCCAGGCTTGTGGAGAGGTACAGGACTAGCTGGGGAGCAATGAGAGCCAAAGTGGCAAGAAAGGCACCTAAAGCTGAGCTTGGGAAGGAATGGACAGTTTGAGCTGGTTTTAATTTGAGGGACTGCTGCTTTCTCATAGCAGGGGCAAGCTCTGAGCACAGCCATGGGGAGGCTGGTGAATGCTCCATGTTTACACCAGCCTGGCCCAGTATCTTGTTCTGCTCTTATGAGGGCACCACCCACCCTGCTTTTGGGGTGAGATGTTCCCCTGGTTTGAGTGACTGTCAAATTAAATAGCACTGCACAGATTGCAGCAGCTGAGAAACAACCCCTTCTATTTTAGTTGGTGTTTGCATATACATGCTGGAACAGCTTGGGTGTAACACTGGAGACTTCTACCTTGGAGTTTAGCATTTTTTTTTTTTTTCCTGTTGTGTTCCCTTCCCTTTTGTAAGAAGAAAAATTAGAAATGAAACCAGCTCTATAATGCTATGTCTGCAAAGTAAAACCCAATTAGACTAAACCGTGAGTGCCAGCAGTGTTCCTGTGGTGGTTATTCACTCAGTTCCTTGACACGCACGTGCTACTCCGAGCCTGTTCTCAGCCTTGTAACTTGAGCAATTGTTGGGCACAGTGAAGATCATGTCCCCTAAAACCTGGGGGATGTGGTGCCTGGAAATGCTGCTGTGGTGGAAACACTCAGTTTTGTTTCTCTTGTGTTCTGCTGGCTGTTGTCAAAGCTCAGTGTTGTTGGGGGTGGAAGCTGGTCCTGGTAAGTGAACACGGTTAGGTTTTTCCTCTATTCTTTCACTTGCTTTTAAGCCAGACCCTGCTGACAAGGCAGTTCTGGAGAGAGGTGAGGGATTGAAGGTGACAAGATCTACATGGATTCATATGCCTTACTCCTCACCTCAGCACCCATTTGGAAGTATTTGGGGTGATGTGATGGCACCTCCCTGGCCTGTGGCAGGATCTTGGCTAATTGCCCTTGGGCCGTCCTAATTCACCCCATGATCCAATTTCCAGTGTATCCAAAGGCCCTTGAAGGCAATGGATAGGCATATGTCAGCTCCACCTGATGTTAGATCAAGCTCATTCTGGAATAAACTAACAAAACACTTGTCAAGCTGTTTTTCTTTTACTGGCTTTTCACTGTGGCCCTGGCCCCCAGGCAGGATTTCTCCCCTTCCCTGGGATCTGCCATGGGGATCCCAAGTTCCAAAATCTGCCTTGCTACTTCTTCTGTTGATCTCTTCATCCTCCAGCCCTTTCAGAGCCTATGATCATCTCTTTCCATCTTTATCTCACAGCTTCTCCATTCACATGTCTGGGGAGGAGTCTGGGTTGGAAGCAGTTCATCGGGAGCTTCAAACAGTAAAATCAGATGAATGAATAAAGGGTAGTTTTGTTGCTCTTACCCTTTCATCAGCCTCATTTGGTTCCCAGCAGTTCATTTTGCAATTGTTCCATCTGGCTTCTTGCTGAGGGTCAAATTAAAATCCTGCTGAAGATGACAGCAAACTGCTGTTGAGTTGTATAGGACTAGTAAGGTCTGAAGCTGACTTCTGGCAGAGTAACACTCATTTCTCTTCATGCTGCTTAAACTGAGAGGTTGAAAAGCCCTTGGACAGGAATCTTGGAGGCAGGAAATTGCTGTCCTGAGGATCCCTCAGCAATGGAGGCTAAGCTAAGATTGTAAAATACAGCATTAAGATACACCCAGTGGTTCTTATCTGATTTCTGGGAGGAATGAATGTGGACCCCTCCAAGAGATGGGAAGAAGAAGGGGTATCAGCTGCTGATGTCTTGTCAACTGAAGCCAGCAGTTTTCAGTGCTATACTAGTTTGGTTATAGAAAATAGATGTTCAAATGAAAAATCCTCTTGGTGGACGATGTGATCTCTCATCCCAAGACCCCTGCGGGCAAGACCCTCTCCACCTTGTACTGCAGGACTGCATATGCTGCAAGCTGCTCAGAGGGCATGTGATGCACAGGTTCCTATGTCCAGAGTGAACCAAGTGTTGTACCACTTCCACCCCAGCCTTCGGAGACATTGGCTCCTGCAGGCCAGCAGACCCCAGCCAAGAATATGGGAACCATATGGCCAAAGCCAAATGAATGGGAATCAGAGGCTGGGGGCCCAGAGCTTGTCAGCAGGGGCTGGCTTAAAAGCAAATGAAAGAACAGAGGAAAAAAAAATAGTTCTAATGATTGTGAACTTTTAAAAACACAAAATGAAAGCTTATTATTTCACTGAGTTCCCTTTGCAGCATGTAATTTCATTCCCTGCCATTTGCTTTTACTACTTGCTCTGGGCACTGTCAGAACAATGTGATTTACAAGCGACAGCTTTGGCTGTTTTTCAGGCGAGTCTCTCTAAATATAAGAGTGTGAAAACTGTCCTGCTGCCAGCAACCCTCAGAATTAAAACCTACATGAGTTGTAGCATGAAGCAAAGTGCTGGGTGCTTTGACTTATGTCTTTCATAAAAGGCAACCTTTCCTCCTTTCTCTGGGGATCCTTTTTTTTTTTTTTTTTTTCCCTTTCATTACCCAGGAAAATCTCAACCTGTAGTTGGATAAAATAAAACAAGCAGTGGCTGTTACCTTCCTCTTTCCCTGCTACCGGCTCCCTTGTGTACTATCAATAGGGAATTGTAGATCATGAAGGAGATGTTTATTGACCAAGGGTTTTAGCAACAGAGCTTTGTCAAAGGTTTCCTTCCCTTCCTGAAGGGGTAAAGAAAATGAGCAAGATGAAGCATGACACAGTGGCAGGTAAATTGCAGAGCCTGCTTATTTTAAGTGAGTTGGTAATAGTGGGAAGCCTTAAATAATAGCCTGAACAAAACAAGTGCTTTAATGTCCTGGTGAATAAAGAAAAGCTGTGGTCACTGCGTGGCGTTACTGCTGTGCATCTGCTCGTGAACACAATATCTTTTTTTTTTTTTCCTGTGGAAGCAGCTGGCTTTGGTGTTGCTACTCTTTGCAGTTAAGAGAAGTTTGGACCTCTGAGTGTTAATATTTTGAAGCTCAGAAGCATTTGATTGGGATTTAAAGTTGGCCATGTGTCCCCATTCCCAGAGGAATCCTAGTTCTTGTTGGTGACTTCATGCTTAAGTTCTAGTGTTGCCTGTTTTCATTCAGCATCTCAAAGGGATCATTGTTTGAGGGAGGGGGGTCTTATAAATGCCTCTCTGAAGTGTGATGCTCTGGGTCTGGTTTAGCAGCCTGGTTAGTCTGAGCAGGCTGGAGGCTGGTGCTGACAAACCAGTAAGAAGTGACTTGAGTGAGTCCATGGCTCTGGTCTGGCTGCTGCTGATCCAGAAAAGCAGGACAGAGGTGTCAACATCTTGTGTATGAAGGAGGATTTTTGATTTGATGTTTGGACTGAATGTAGTTGCAAGCACTAGGATGTACCTCAGGAATGCTGCTTCTCTGTGGTGCTTGTGGGTGAAGGTGGTGAACAGTTCCCTGGCTATGAGAAAGGCATAAGGCACATCCCCCTCCAGTGTAGGGAGCTATGGAAACTCCCACCCAGACACAGCCCTTGGCTTTCATATTTGATGAGAAGTTGACCCAGAGGGTCTGGAGAACTCTATATAGTGAATTTTCTCTGTAATAACTTGAAGGATATTAAAAAACAAACAGCTGCAGCCATAGCCCTATAAATATATGGCACTGGGTCTTTGTGTCGGGGAGAAGAAAGGGAACAGACCTCTGGATCTTAAATGTCCCCAGAATCAATAAGTTTAAGAGGATTTCCAAAGATGAGGACTGCAAAACCCCTGTGAAGTAGCTTGGCTGACTCTCCAGAGCAGGTTGGAGAGATTTTAACACTGGGGGGTTTGCAAAGGTCTGCCACACAATGAGTTTCCAGGAGGAATGGTCACAGATGGAAAAATCTGCATCCTTGTAAAACACAGTTATATACTTGTGTCTTGAACCTAAGGGTGTCCTCAAATCCCACTTGATGTGAAGATGAAAGTCTGGTCTGGTTTGAAGTTAGGAAGCTGCAGTTTGACCAGGAACTGCAATTGCCTTGCAAGCTCATACAGGTTAACCATGGCTGTTAGAAGACAACAGGTCTTTACTTGCCTCCAACAGCAGGTGTGCTACTTGGCCCCATCCTAAAGTGAGCTGCTTGGAGTGGTCTCCCCCATGAGCAAGACCTCAGCACTGTGTAGCTGGTCTACCACTGTCTGACAGGTTGGGTGGGCAATGCTGGGGGGTTGCCCATGACTTGGGAGACCTGGGTCAGTCTCCTGAATTATTCTGTTTAGATACCATTCCACTGATGAGGCGGAAAAAAAATTTGATCAATGCTGCTTTTGTGGATGGGGTTTTCAAAACCACTCACTCCCACTGAAGTCAGTAGGGAAGTTTTGGGTTGGATGGATTTTATTTTAGGAGGAAAAAGTTAAGCTAACATAGGGTATTTTTACAGTCTCATTCTAGATATTACATCCTTCAAGGCTCTTCTTGGAAACCTTCCAGTTGGGGAATTTTTGGTCATATTCCAGGGCAGGCACTTCCAGCAAAGGGACATGAAGCTCAACACCACAAAACTGAATTTTTCTGAAATGCCTGTGTACTGTAGGGGCCTGGTTCTCATCTCAGGTGCTCTCACCTGCCCCAAAGGAAAGGCCATACTAAGCTGGCTTTATAGTTGCACTTGAGCAGGTGAACCATCCCCAATGTCCTTGGTCTCATAACAGTTGCTTTTAGCCATTGTCTGACCTTTCTCCTTCAGTTAGGGTCTGTCTTTGTATTTGCCATTGGCTGCTTGTGTCAGGAAACAGAATTGGTGAATTCAAGCATGAAAAAGACCACCAGTATCCTGGCTTGTATCAGCACTGGTGTGGCCCGCAGGACTAGGGCAGGGATAGTACCCCTGGATGGGGCACTGGGGAGGCCATGTCTCTCAAATCCTGGGTTCAGTTTTGGGCCCCTCACCCCAAGAAGGACACTGAGGGTCTGGAGTGTGTCCAGAAAAGGGCAACAAAGCTGGTGAAGTGTCTAGAGCTCAAGTCTGGTGAGGAGCAGCTGAGGGACCTGGGGTTGTTCAGCCTGGTGAGGAGGCAGCTCAGGGGAGACCTTCTGTCTCTCAACATCTCCCTGACAGGAGGTTCAAGCCACTCGGGAGTCAGTCTTTCCTCCCAAAGAACAAGTGAAAATGGCCTCAGGCTGTGCCAGGGGAAGTTTAAGTTGGAGCTGAGGAACAATTTCTTCCCTGCAAGGGTTGTCAAGGGCTGTCCCAGGCTACCCAGTGCAGTGGTGGAGTCTCCATCCCTGGAGGGGTTTCAAAGCTGTGGAGATGTAGTGCTGAGGGATGTGGTTTAGTGGTGCCCTGGAAGTGCTGGGTTAACAGCTGGACTCAATGATCTTAAAGGTCTCTTCCAAGCAAAATAATTTTATTATTCTACTGAGTTTGAGACCCAACAAAAGTGCAGGATGGGATGTCGACTGAGAGCCTCGCACAACTTGATCTCAAGATGGACAGCAAAAGCAGATGGTGAAGAAGAGATAGGAGATGAATGGGTAGTTTTTGGAGGGAAGTCCTGGCACTCATGGCTGCAAGGAGTGGCCAGGCTGGTGGCTGTGCTTTACATGAGGAGCAGTGTTTCCCAGTGGTTAGTCTGCAGGTGGCCACTCAGCTGGTCTGATGGCTTGTGGAAACAGGCTGGGAAGACTGTACCTTGTCTGAGCTGCATGGGGTGGTATGTGGCAGACCAGACCTGGTGCTGAGCTGGTCTCTGTGTTGTCAGGGTACAATGTGTTATGTCAGGTCTGTTGCTGTAAACCACAGCCTGGAGAGAATGTGAAAATCCCACCGTGGTGCTCCTCAGTGCATACCAGTGAGATCTTGAGCTGGCATCAGGATGGGAGAGGAGTGTCTTGGAGTGCTTCCCCTTGGAGCAGCTCATGAACAGATATCTCGGTGTGGACAGCTTCAGATAAACTCCAGGCAGGGTTTGTAGAAGCAATGGTGGGGAATGATCCTGTCACTGGAGTGGGAAGGAAAGTTGACTCAATTCAGCTTTGGAAAGCCTTTACCAGGACAATCCTGGAGACAGGTCTCACTAGCAGGGGCTTAAGAAGCAAAGGAGCTGGTCTGCTTAGAGGATTTCCAGGGGTGTTGTGGAGCCTTTTCTCCTCAGGCTCTGAAATCACTTCCAGGCCAGTAGCCAAGCTCAAGCTGTAAATAACAAATAGTGCCTGCTGATCCCATTTCATTTTGCTCTGAGATGTTGTCAGCCCTGGTCTTTCCCTTGGTGTCTTCTCTCCAGTGCTTTGTATTCCCATCTTCAGCTCCCAGCTGTCTCTTGTCGTGCCATTGGTGTGAACTTGGTGTGAAGAAGTTGCTTTTGTGGTGGTCTCCACAGGGATGTAATGCAGGAAAAGCTGATGGATCCAGGCTCTGTGGATCAGGGTGATGTTTGTGTCTTCTCTCCCTGAGCCTTCTCTAGTCACTGCTGGTTTGGGAAGGGCTAGAGATAAGGTCAGAGAAGAAACATGTGGGATTTGTATCAGCATCTGTCTCAGCACTCCAGTATGAACAACTTGGAACGCAGGTCTCGTGACCTTACCTGAGATTCTTTGCACCCAAAAGTACAAAGAAAAATTCACCTAGTGGGTGTCCAAACTTTACCCTGTCACCAGTGTTCCATGTCATCAAATACCCACCCTAGGGTTGCTTTCCATCATACTGTTAGAATTTTCCTAAATGGTGAGGAAAAAAACTAAAACCCTTTTATTGCCCTGTGAGGTGGTACTGTAGCAATTGGGTAAGACAGCTGAGCACAAGGCCCTCTTGAAACACCAGCCTACATGAATATCACATTAGTAGTAGTATTTATCTGGGATCAAAATAATGCTGTGCAAACACTGAAATACAAGGAGACGTGCCTAATGTGTGCACATGTCCTCCTCTCCTGAACTTGCGAGCTTAGCTCGCCTCTTCACATCAGGAACTCTCTGAGCTGGGAACATCTGGCTTGGTGCAGCAAAGGTAGATGTTCCAACAAAAACACCAGGCAAGAGCCGCATCTTTGCACTGGAGCCCTTGTCTGTCCCTGTTCTAGCACCTCATTGTACTCCTTTCTAGCCTTTTAATTGCACAGATGGTTGTTTGGGTGAGGGAATCAGTTGGGTCTCTTTGCTCTGCAAAACACACAGTTTGCTTTGTTTTGTGGCTATACACAGAAACAGCTCCCAACTCCTTACTGCGTTGTCCTCACCCACATTATGCTTGTGCCTGCTTCCTTAGGAGCTGCTGGTTTGGCTGTGGCTTTGGCTCTCCCCTCCTCAACCCCCTGGCACCCATATTACAGCTGTGTGGGTCCAGCCTGGAGGTCTCGCTGTGCTTCTGGAGTGCAGGGTGTTCTTTCCATGGCTTTGTTACTGCTGAATTAAATGTAGAGCTCAGCCGTGTGCGGTGGCTGGGTGCCCACGTTCCACTCTCTTTATTCCTTTTGCAAAAACCTGAGCTACAGCCTAAAATGGGGGGGGGGGGGGGGGGGAGGGGCTCCAGAACCTCTTTTTTTGTGTTCCGCTTGTGTTGTTGGGGCCCTTGGGGGGGTGTTTTCCACCTCGCTTCCGCCCTCCCGCGCGCCGCCCCCCCACTGTGCCTGTG
>JANHGN010004629.1:0-26456 GCA_024605025.1 Megaceryle maxima | reverse complement strand
CACCCCCAGATCAGGACAGCTATATATATATACATATGTATGCATGTGTGTTTATCAAAGAATTTTATGTCTTCAGTTGCCAGGAAACAAGGCTGCAACCATCTAATAATCTGGAATATGTTAAAGTTAGGGCAGTATATATATCTCTGTGATTCAGAGTTTTTAATCAGCTTTAGAAGAATCTGTAGCTGTAGCAGTCATGCAGCTGGGCATTCAAAACAGTGTGTTTGTCAGCCTCGTCATGCTTAATATACATTCAGAGCATCCTAAAATAAGGTCCTTTGACTATTTTTTGCTGCAGAACATTACAGGAAAGTTTTTGCTACCATGAAAAAGTGCAGTTCCCCTGCTCAATTCTCGTTGTTTCCTTACCCTTTCTTTGCTCTAGCTTCATCTTTTGGAAATGGTAATGTCTCTCTGCCAGTGCTAGTGTAGAGCAGTTCAGAGCACAACTTGCATTTTCTGAAAGACCACTATGTAGTTATGACAGGATACAGAGGAGTAAACTACTGTATGCTTTTTTTTGGTCTTACCTGGAAGGGTCACATGGAACCCAGCATAAAACTCAGATTAATTTATATTACAGTTGTTGGTAGTGTATATTGGCAAAAAGCATTCCTTGTAAAAAATGGAAAAGAAATAGAGAGGAGGATATGAAAATCTTATTTAGTTAGTTATCCAGAGCATGCAGATGGTGCTAAAATCCAAGAACGGAACTAACTCAATAGCTATAAACGTTCTAGGGAGTGAATCATTAGGAAAGTGGAAGGATAAAAAACCCTCAGAAACTGCTGTGATACTGAAGAACAAACTAGCAAAAATGATGTAGGATGGGATAGTGGCTGGGGAGCTACACAAAGCTTGTTTATTTGTTTGTTTGTCTTTATTAGCAGTCAGTGGGTAAATCAACAGTGAAGATATCAAAATAAAGTTAATGTTGCAACTGTGTGGAATATTGCAATCAGGGAAGGTGTTGCACGGTGCAAAGTGGCAAAATGCTGTGCTTTACAACAGTTAACAAAAATCTGGTTATCTTACAGTACAGTTTATATGCTTATAAAGGAGCTTGTCTCCTACTTCACTGAACATGTATATTCAATGCTTTCTTTTCTTTTATTTTCTTTTTTTCTTTTTTTTTCCTTTTTTTTCCTGGCAAAGCATCAGCATTTGCTTCTAGTGCTAGAAATACTGCTGATGACAGTAAGGCTGAATTAAGGCTTTGCTTACTTTTATCTCAGCTACAGGGAAGACATGAAAGAAGATACTGCAGATTTCTGTGGAGCTCATTGTAAACCAGACTGATGGGATGGTTTAATTTTTCAGCCAGATTTGATAGGCAAAGACAAACATCACCTTTTTTTTCAGCAATACATTTATTCTGTGTTATTTAGAAACTGTTTGAAAAGCAGTGGCCTTGCTGATATCCAAGGTATTCTACTGTTGACTGCTTCCTACTAAGGCCTCTTATCATGTTACATAAATCTTGCAACAAGTTTGCTGTCTGAAATACAGAACTGCTTCTCACTCAGGCTAATTTAATAGCCAAGGACCGAAGGATTACAATAGTTCAAAAATTTATACTACCCTTGTGAAATGATACAATTTGTGTAATCCCACCTCAGTTGGAGGTGTTATTTAAATAATCTAACTCTGAAATGTTTTCCCAAATACTAAGCTCATTAGAAATTCATCCAGGATATCTATGGGGGATTTTAATGGATTTCATGGATTTTTAGTAGTGGATTTTAACCAAGCAAAAAGTGACTTTAAAATACAGAAATCAATGTAAGTGTTGCTTACAATGAAAAATATTACTCATTCTGTAGCAACAAAGGCACTTTTTGTAATGTAAAATTAAAAGCATTGTGAGTTACACTAAAAAGTGTAAACCACTATTTATAAACAGTACCAGGTAAATCCTTAATGTTTACTGCTATACTCAGTTTCATATATTCTTTGTATAGGCAGCACACAGAAAGGTAAGTTTCAAATCTTTTTCTTAATGAGGTATGCTGAAAAAAGACTGACAACTAAAGAATGTAAGTAAGCTGTAGAGATCTCTTATTTAATTGTGCAATCATCTTTAGGTATTAAGAAAGTTTTGGTGAAGAGCTACTATATTAGCAATTAATAAAAGCATTGATGCTCTTTTTAATTTTTTGTTTTAGAAATGCAGGACACAGACAATATTTGGAATACACTGTCCTTCACAGAGCTGGGATAATTTGCCTTAAATATTTGATTTAAGGAAAAATGGTAGTTACATCATACTGTGATCTGAGTAGGCATCACTGTTTTAGTGATGTTGATTTTTTCTCATGTAACAACAACCAATATTTAAGCAAATAGTCATACGTAACTTTCTTTCAAGTCAATTCATTGGCAAGTTTTGACGTCTTATTTTCAATGGCAACTAAAAGCTTGGGATTAAGTAGATGTTCAGAACTCCCTTAACTTCTTTGTGTAGAAAAGGCTGGGGCTTTTTAGCATGAGAAATTGCAGCTTCTAATGGCAAATATATATTTAAGTATATTTCCTGAATTTTAGCACCCCATAAAGAAAAAACTTCAATGAGAGAGACCTCTTACTCTGTATTTATATTCTGCATAGCACAACAGGATTCTACTCCATTCAAGTCCTGATTGTGGTAAAAACAAAGTAACAATACTATATTTATGAAATATAATCTAAAATGATTTAAAAATGAAGAAACATTACTTCCCCCACCCCCCTTAGCTTTACTAAGCAAGCTCTCATAACTATTAGGCCAATGATGGTGACTTCCAACACAGCAGCAGAAATAATATTGCTCAGAGAAGTTCTAGAGTCTCCATCTTTGTGGGGACACTCACAATTTGACAGAGTGTGACCTTGGAAACCTGATCTGTCTTCAGAGATGGCTTTACTTTGGACCTTCCAAAGGTGCTTTGTAAATTGAATTATTCTGCAATTCTGTGACAATCAGCAAAACATTTAAATAATGTCTGAATTTTCCCATCTTAATTGGCAACTGTGCAAAAAATTAAATTCAGCTATGTATCTTTCAGAACTAAATAAAAATACCTATGTAGATTAAAGGCTTAGACTTCCTGTGGACAGCAGAATGCACAGTGTACAACTCTTATTATTCATAAACAATCTACTGTGATGAATAGAAGATTTGGAGTAAACAGGAAAGGTCTGGAAAAATGCAGAGGACATGTAATTTTTTTAATGGCCTTTGCCTTGGATTTTCTAACTTTCAGCAGAAGCTGGGACTTAGCTAACAAACTAGAAGTGACTCTAGCCACATTTTTCCCACTAGCACCATAACCTGGAGTCCTGAAAAGGGTTAAATATGGGAAAAGACAGTGTTTTAAAAGAGAGGCACTACATTTTATGGTCTCGTTCCCTCTTTACTTTGTCATCATTAGACGGGCAGCATACAAAATGATGAAAAGCTGTACAACACTGTGTATCCTAGAGCTCAAAACCTCCTCAGGAAGCACCCAGGAACCTCTAAACCCTGCTCTTCTGAAGTGTCCTGATGGGGGTCTTCCTTTTCCTTCTACTGGTTTCATAGTTACCTTTTCCTTTTCTAAATACCTATCCATTTCATACATTCTTCTAGAAAATGCCCAGTTCTCTTCTTTGACCAAAATTCCATGCATTTATTTCGCTCCATGTAAATATAACTTTTTCCCTGATCCAGGTCAGACATGTCATGTAGATGCAGCTGTCTGATTTTGCGTATTTATTTGGTTTTTGGTATGAAACCCAGACTTGCCTGTATCCTTTCAGCTACAGTCACTTACATCCAGATGCCTACAAGATTTCTTGTCCAATGAAACTGGACTGGGGAGGTTGAAATGACTTCTGAGGAGGTAGAAAGCAAAGATCCTTCTCTACTCACAGATTATATGGCCTTCCTTTTGCGCCAGTGTTAACTGGTCTGACATAGGTCTGTTGCTTCTGGCAGTATTCCTGACTTCATATTCCTGCTTCTCTTTGCTTGGAGTGCCACCATTTTGTGACTATTATTACCAACAACCTTTTCAAAGAACAATCTAGTGCATCCCATTTTTAGAATTAGTAGTGTGTAGAAAGAGGTGTTTTATCAATAAGGATCATGCAGAAGGACATTGTAATTGCCTGTACATTAAAACTGCACCTGTTTTGTTTTGTGCAGTATTTTGGTCTTTACTAATTGTTGGTATTAGGAGCTCTTATTAGTAGCTACTATTGGTATCGAACGGTAGCTTCTAAAGGCTCCAAGAAACAGGTATAGAACATAAGACTGTTTTTCAACAACCTAGCATTTGAGTAATAAAAGCCAAGGTGAAAAAACACTATGAGAAAGGAATGGGGGAAAGGGCAGGACAAAAGAGATGGAGAGTGAAGGAAGGAGATAAAATGGTGATACTAAACCTTGGCTACTTTTAAACAACTGGCAGTTTAAGACCACTGATTGATAGTTTTTACAAATGCCCTTTGGAAACTTGAAAGCAGAATAAGATAAGCAGTTGTATCATTATGGTGTATATGTGTATTTAAATTTCTGACATGGATGTTTTTCAGCAATGAATCATCTGTCTCAAAAAGTAGCTAGAGAGGATATATCGGATAATGTTTTATGTTGCAGTACAATTCACCATCCTCCTAAATTAAAGCATCAGCAGAAGATTTTGAATTAATACTGTCAAAAGTCTAATAAATTTTAATGATAAGAAACAAAGCACTTTAATATGCCAAGATTAATCTTTAAACACCTTTTAATGTCTGTTTTTCCAGGTTAATGCTTCAATTAAATTAATCACAAGCTAAAGGAAGTTTTGTTTACCACTGTCATCCTAATAATAGTTTTATTATAAAAGAAGAGTATGTCAGCACTAGTTTTCTGAAATTGTCTGTACATCAGGAAGGTATGATATGATTCTGCTAACCTTCTGGCAGTGGTGTTGCTATTTAGGAACCATTTGTATGATTACTTTGTAGCACATGACTCTTGATTTACATTCTGTAATTCTTTGCCATATGCTAAGAGCTGTTAAATAATTAGAGAGTTAACTTTGTGAAACAGTGTAAATCAATTTCCCTTTTACCTGAGATTATTCTGCATGTCGGTGGACATTAAACGTTTTAGTGAAGTTGAGGAGCAGCAGTCAGAGATTGGATCTGCTTGCATCTTACCAAATTACATTTATTTTCTATGTCCATACATACATATTTGGTCCCAGACATGTATTCTTTTGTTGAACCAGGAGAAATCATATATCGTAATCTGCAATTTCTTTGGGGAAAAACATGGATGCCTTATTTTCCATCTGCTTAGTCTGTGTCTTTTTACAAATTGTAATTTAAGTATCTTGTAATCATGTTATGACTAATAGAGTTGATTGCAATCCAGATTCAGTGCCACTGACCTTTGCTAGCTTCTGATGTGTAGTTCAGTAAGAATCAGTTAAAAACTGAGGTATGCTGTAAAACCTACGTGTCCATTATGTATACCTCATGGCTTTTCTCACAGCATTGACACTGAAAATGTATTAAAGAACTCGGATTACTTTGCAAAAGGGGTGACTTTTATATCTCAGTAAATACAGAAGGTGCATGAGGGTGAAGTTACAGCTTGGAGCAGAGGAGACTCAGGGGACTTTATCACTCTCTACAACTACCTGAAGGGAAGTTGTAGTCAGGCGGGGGTCTGGCTCTTCTCTCAGGCAACTAGTGACAGGACAAGAGGGCATGGCCTCAAGCTGAGCCATGGGAGGTTTAGGTTGGATCTTAGGAAGCACTTCCTCACAGAAGGGGGGATTAGACACTGGAATGGACTGCCCAGGGAGGTGGTGGAGTCGCCATCCCTGGAGGTGTTTAAGGAAAGATTGGATGTGGTGCTTAGTGACATGGTCTAGAGAGACCTTACGGTGGCCTCTCAGTACTTAACAGGGCCTGTCAGAAAGATGGGGACAGACTTTTTAGCAGAGCCTGTTGTGATAAGATAAGGGGTGATGCTTTTAAACAAAAAGAGGGAGATTTAGACTAGAGAGAAGGAAGATATTTTTTACACTGAGGGTTGTGAGACCCTGGCCCAGGTTGCCCAGCAAGGTGGTAGAAGCCCCATCCCTGGAACTATTCCAGGTGAGGTTGGTCTGGGCTGTGGGCAACCTGCTCTGGTTGCAGATGTCCCTGCTTCCTGCAGGGGGGTTGGACTAGATGACCTTGAAGGGTCCCTTCCAACCCAAACCATTCTGTGATTCTGTGAAGTAACAGGGACGTGTGATCCACCATTGGTAATGGAACAGGCCCATGTCTCCCAGCACCAGTATGGTGCTCTGTTTTACAGGTCACATAATTTCTTACACAGATTTTACCTGAGTGGAGAAGTTTATACAAAAGATATATTCCACTTGGAAAGATGATTTCTAAGTAAGCAATTTTTTTTTCCTGTAAGTATTTATAGACTGCTTACATTTGTGATGTTGCATGTGAATGTTTCTTGTAATTACGTATCTGTGTTTAATACCTCTTCTGTTTTAATTTGTAAAACTTAATCATCTTGATCCCTTAAATACCTGAATGTTAGGTATCTTCTGACTGTAAGTTTGCCCTGTCATTAGGAGTTCTTGTTGGTCTCAATTGCTCGGTGCTGATTCTTTCATCCAAGAGAAGTAATTGTTTTCTGACACATTCCCTACCTTTTCTTTCTTGTATCAATTCTCAGTTGTCCTAAATAATGGTTCTGCAGACCACTTCTATCAGGAGATTCCATTCCCTCAACTGTGTGAGCCTTTCAGCACAAGGGAATGGAGGGGGAAAGGAGAGTCTGCATTCATCTTTAAGAATTTAGAGGTGCGTTGAAGGGACAATTCATGCCCTTAATACATCAGCCTAATGTTCTAGTTATTTCCTTCTGACTATCTAAAAGCTATTGAAAATGCCTTTTTATTCTCATTACTTGAAGTAATTTATATTTTTTCTCAGTTTATAGTCTCACTGAATGAGGCATGAAGTTCCTCTGGATGAGAAGAATCTGAGGGGCAGTTGTAGTGTGGAGTATATAAATGAAAACCAGAAATTTGTGCCTTAGATTCAGTGCTGTGTTTATAAAACCACTCTGCCATCCTAAGGGCATGCCATGGCATTTCACAGACTGTTGTTACCAGAGTCCATAGTGTTGAGTATCAAGCAGTGAACTTCTTTTTACTAGATCTTTAAATGTGGACTTGGTACTGCAATGCTTCATGCAGTTTCTTAACAAAAGGGAGGATATTTCCTCCTGGAAAAAATATAAATAATTAAATAAAGATGAGAAGGGAGAAATATAAATGCCTGTTGTTTGAGATAAGGAAATGATCACATCCTTAATAATCCCTTTCCATCTGCTGGGTGTTAAAAGCTGTCAGAGAATTAATTATTTTTTTTTACCAGGCATTTTGTCTTTAGTTAACCATAAAAAAAAAAAAGGACAGATAATATTTTTTGCTACTGCATCATATGCTGATTTTAAAATAAACATTTATTTTAAAATAATATTCTATAGTAGATGCTCTCTGCATTTTCACAAAGCCATAGTATCTGTCTAAAAGAATATGCACTGTAAGAAACTGGATTCTAATTAAACTCATATTAGGCATGGTTTCAAAGAATATAAAATGCTGGTTTGTATTTTCTGCCCGTAAAAACCCAAACTGTTAATTTAATGGTAAAGGGAGATTCTTGTACCAAATATATACCCTTTCCACACATAGAAGCCTGATGGGTTGTGAAAGTCCCATGGACAGCCAGAGGAGAATTCTCTTGTCACAGGCAACCATAAAAGACAAATTTGAGGCTGCTTAATCCAAGCTCTGTGAGTATCCTGGGAGTATGTTTTAGTGGAGATTCTGGGAAACACTGCTATCTGTAAAGTAGCTTGGAGACATTCAAGTGACTCAGCTGTGAGATTCTGAGTGCTACCATGCACTTCTTGTAGGCACATTACACAGCTTTAATCTAAGACTTTTTTTTTTAAATTATTAACTAGATAACAGAAGAGTAACTGACAACTCTGTAACATGTTAAAATGGGATTTAAAAAAGATTGCCCCACTACTGTCCATGCTATTATATTTTTCTCATTTGGAGGGTACTTAAATAAGTATGATTAATATGTCTCTCTGTTGAGTCAAGCCACGAATTTGTTTGTCAGGACTGTTGTTTAGCAAGAAGCTTATTATCCATGACCATCACATGGGTTGTCCTGCCAAACAAAAAAAGAATGTTAAGAATAAAAAAAAGGTAGCTTGTCAAACAGTTCAATTTGTGCTGTGTCTCAAAACACATACCTCTATTCCTCCTTTCCCTGTATTTTATCAACTGTGGGGATCAGGGAACTGTAAAGAAGAAGTGTGCCTACATGTTCTTATGCATGCTGGGTATTTAGGATGTTAACATACACACAACCTCCAGCTGATTTTAGTAAATCAGTGCTAGGTTTTTTTAGACTATTTGAGTAGTCTGGAGAAACATTAATTTCCTGTACTTCACAGTTATTTTACCTGGTTTAATATAGGAACTACTGGCTGGTTGATATAAGGATTAGAATGCTGTCTAGTTTTTTTGACAATGTGTCACAAACTTCTGAAATGTTATTAAAGAATTTCATACAGTCTTACCTATTAAAATTATATTTGAGGCTCCTGCTGCAAAAAATGCATTAAGAGTGCCCACTAATACACAGCTCTATTAAATAAGGGCACTACCTTTTTCTACCATTGGTTCATGTCATGCTTGAATGTAAAGTACAAGGTTAGCAAAAGGTAACAGAACTGTATCTCCATTTTTCATGACTTTATGATCCAGGACTATAGTAACCAGGCACTATACATGGACATTAAAATAATTCTGTTTGAAAGGATAATAATTTTCAATGCTTTCTTAAGTCTGTTGATCTTTACAAGAGCTACATCAGCCTTTGGGACTTCAGGATATATGAATTTCCTACTTTGCTCTGATAGCAGCAAGCCTTGGGAAGATGCCTGCCTGTGGTGATAATGAATATTTGCCACAAAACAAGCAAGACTGTTCTTCTCAGAGCTTCATCCCAGCTTCTGTCAACTCCAGGGTGCTAACTCTTTTTCCGTGGCTGACTGCAGAGACAGGCATTCTCCAAGGTGCTCTCTGAAGCTGGCTGTCACCAGGGGAAGCCTTTCTCACCGACTTTAGTGGGCTCTGGCATGCTATCCAAGTCTTCATTACATAATTAACAAGGGTAATAAGCACTGTCATAGTGTCTGGTTTAGCTTAGAAAAAGTCGTGTGTAGCTACAGGTGAAATCCTGTATGTACTATATATGTATTATCACAGTTCCTTTGTCACTTCAGTGTGAGTTCTGTGGCTATTAAACATGTGCTTGATGTGGAAGCACTTTAACCTTTGATGTTCTTCCAGGGAATGATGAGAATTTGTGGGTTTTTTTTAATGTTTGGAATGTGGAAAGGTACTGAAGAAGAGCCATCTTTCATAAGTTGTACTTTCACTGGCAAGTTATGTTACCAACATAATTCAAAGTGGCTCCTGAAATCTAACCTGGAGAAAATCTAGGCTGGTGATCTTAGTTAGAATAGCATTTGGGCCTGTTTAAGAGATCAAGGAGCAAATAAGCTAGCAACTAAAATCAGGTGAGTCAGGAGCCACTGTGCAATAAAGGCATATCTAAAGGCATATCTTAAGAAGTCCAGACTTGGCTGCTTCATGTCTGTAAAGAGAAATGTGAATCTGCTGCTTTTTAAAAATGATATTGCTGTTACAGGAAGATGTGTTCTGCAGTGCAGAAGCTGCTGGCAGAGTGACTGTATCAAATGGGATGATTTATAAATGCTGTGACTTGGAATAAAGCACATAGATTAAACTTGAAATTAGCATAGAATGGTAATGCAGCGGAATTTAACAGGGTGTTCTATGACTCTGAGTACTGAGGTCATAAATTGCAAACATTTAACAAAATAAAAAACAGAAATAAAGACTTTGAATATAAATTTCTAAAATCTGAAATATTCTGGGGAATTGTTATGCCTCACCTGCATGTTATAGTTTCCTTTCTAATAGCACAGGCCTCTAAGCAAAGTAGATGAAATATGGTTGCATGGGAATAATAACTTTGCCATCTCTACTTGTGTGATGAGATCGATTCAGGTTGGTCCAAGTAATTACAGCCTTACTTCATCAAAGCCTGCTCCCTTCCACTTCCAGACTTGTTGGATTGCTCTTGTTCTCTTTGTCTTCCCCTGTCTCATTCTTTAGACCATGTCAGGACAGTCTGGTTCATTTTAGCTTTATCATACTCTTCCAGTTGATTTAAACAATGCAGTAGTCCCATTTGGTACTCAGGCTGGTTATTATATACAATCTCTTTGCGTCCTAATGGAAGCTGTAGTGTCTAAAGGGATAAGGTTTAGTGCTGATGTGTTGTGTGTTAGCTAAGTTCAATTTACTTCAACCTTTTAAGTAACCCATCTCAGTAAGATCACATTTCTTACAGCCAAACTCAACTATATCTTCACTTTCATGTTTCTATTGAATATTTTCTGTAACTCCAATGAAAAATGAATCACATATGTTGTTTATTTTAGAAATGGATGCTTTTTAGTTATTTTTCTTTTTTTTCTTGGTGTATTAAAAAGGGAACATACTGAGATTTGGTGGATTTCATGGTGGTCTGGTTTTATGGGAACAGATTTCATATTACCCCTGTGCTTAGATTGCCTTTCCCAATGATTTCATTCACTTCTTCTTGTTCCTATTTGCAATATTTTCTTTCTCCCTTTGTTAATTTTACCATAGTCAAAACTAGCATTTATAATTACTCATTTGTTTCAAATATTTGTACAGCCAAAGCATCCATGTTGTATTAATATCTTTACAATGAACCTGTAAATTTGAGGAATATATTTAAAACACAGGAAAAAAAATCCAGCAAGATGTCTAGGTAGTTAATTGCTGTCTTAATCACTTGGCAGTTGATGCCTTTGAGACTGTCAAAATGTTGCTTGAGGTGCCAAATGTCTATTAAGTCTAATAGTAATGATGGAGAATATCTACATTTCTTCTTTTTCCACTTGCAAAGAAACAATTTATGCACTTCTGCGTTGCTTCAAACTCTCTCTCATGTCCAGGTACCACTGACTGGACCAATGTGATATAGGCTTTACCATTCAGTACAGTGCCCTTCTCATTGGGAATTATGTACAATCTATCTTAAACATTTATTCTCCACCTGATTTGGAAAAGGGATCTGAATCCATGTCTCCCTCTTTCCAACTCTGTTAACCAGACACAGGGCTTTTGATCATTCTGGAAGAGTGGTTTCTTCCGCTGCAGGGTTTTACTTTCTATAAAATGTCTACATGATGTGTCAGAACAGGAACTGAGACCTATGTTTTGTACTGTTGGACTGAAGAGCCATTCACAGTCTTTGACCCATCAGCCCCATAAAGACTGAGAACTAAGGTTTGGCAGTACTTACATCTTCTGGACCCCATGTATGGTGGAATTCGTGGCTTCAAACAGCCAAGTCTCCCATGTGGAACATGGGGAAAGCTAGGCATGTTGTCATACCTCAGAAATGGCGTGGGCATTGCCTTAATTGTGTGCAAAAGCAGTTCAAAAGGTCAATAAACTAAGTGGGGATCTGTCAAGCTAACTAATTAAAAAATGGTGAAGATGGATATGCAGCTGAAGCCTTTTCTTACCAACACAGGTAAAACATTCAAGTTTGAGTGGGAAGATATTGCCAGTCTCCATCTGTTCACAGAGGTATGCTCTCTCTAGAGCTCATGCCGTTCCTCCTTTCTGAAAAGAGCCACAGGAGCAGCTGATAGCCTCTGATGATGGAAACTTGAGTGAGAGAGTGCCTCTTGTCAAGTGCATGCTATGATTTAAAGCAGAGATATGAACTCAAATTACTGTGTGTCAGGGTCTGTCTTTAACGCAAAGGTGAATTTTCTAAGACAGGGCATACTTCTTCAGTCTTTGGAAGGAATTGTTCTGCTTTGTGTAAATAATTAGATAATGAGCAGAAACTTCAATTTATGTCTGCTATATCCCTTGGGTACTGCTATGCTGTGGAATCAAGTCTCTTGCTTGTTTTTTTACTTTCTTTCTCCAAGTCTTTCTGGCCCAGTAAATTTGTAATTATTTATAGTTTGAGGAATTCACTGGGACTTGGTTGAGAGCCAGTTCTTTAAGCTGCTTGGCAGTATCAGGATATTTTTGCCTTAAGGTGGAAATACATGCAGCCAGGGAATTTTAGGTAGTGACAACATTAGACAGGAATTTGGGACTAAAGGGGATTCAGACAAATATAAGTGCAAAATTTAGTCATTGTGATCCAGACCACAGAGACATCCAGATTAACTTTTATTGATTTAAGTGGAAACTTGGAGCTTAAATAACTTTGTGGAGCTTGTCCAATATACTTAAAGAGACAATTGGGCATCAAAATCAGTCTTTAGCCCTATCCTTGAGTGACTTTCTCAAATTTGTGGAGGAAGCCTGTAATAAAGTTAAAACTGCATCTCAAATGTCGCTTGTATCCAAGGCTCTTCATTCATAGAACCCTTTGGAAATGTGTTTCATTTTGTTACCTGATCTAATAAGGTTTGCAAATTGAAGGTCTCTTTGTAGAGAGAGAAGAAAAAATAGTGAAGGTAAGGATTGTGTACATGAGCTACACTCTTCTTTTTGAGTGAGAGTTAAAGCCCAAATCTGTCATATGCATGTGAAAATTATATAAAGTAACATGTAACCGTTTACAACTTTTTAATATTCCTTTTGCTAGCTGGAAACAGTGCTCTTACAGCTTGCACCAGTGTCTTCTACATACAAGACAAATCTGAGTAATTGCCCAACTATGGAGATATATCACATTATTTGAGTTGCAGATATGCAACCAAAGTGAATTGAGAGCAACTATTAACAGTAACACTTACAGATATTGCTAGGTCTTAGTGGTAAGCATACTCTACATATGCTTCATTAAAGATGGAGATTTGAAAGAGAAGGTCACTTATGGCTCTTATGGGCTTGCCAATGGATCAAGGATAAAGTGAGGCTATTGGAAGTGAAGCACTGATGTCAAGGAGGGAAGTGAGTTTATTTCTACTCACAGCTGGCTTCAATTTAAAAATTGGAAGTATATTTATGTAGGCACATGTGGCTTTTAAACTGTTGTAATTTATCAGTGGATAGTGAATGAAGACACTGGGTGATTAAATAAATAAAAATGTCACATAAAGAACCAAACCCAAATCTAAAGAAGAACTGGTAGCACGGTATTTTTAAATATCTGTATTCCTGTGGATTTTGCTGCCCCTATATTGCATGACCTATTCTGTCCCCCTTTCCCTGCCAGCCAAAGACTATCTTGAGCTGTCAACAGACACACTAAGGAGTTTGTCAGATAAGGACAACATGTTGAGTTGAAACAGTGTTTGATGGATTAAAACTCTGGTTCACCTGTGCAGTTCCTGACTTGTATTATGAATGAAAATTTCAAAGCCTTTGGGCAACATTGCCAAGCATGCCCTTAGAGACCGTATTACAATGTCAGAACAATGTCAATTCCAGTTAAATATTTTTAATAGCAAAATAATTAAAGTAACATCAAGCTTTTGAACAGCATGTCCACAAAACTTCAGAAATCATAATCAGTTAAAGCTCCCACAGCACTGTTACTTGACCTTTTTTATTATTATTGTTTGTTCACATAATTAAAGAGCAGGGGTTTTTTTTTGTTTGTTTGGTTTGGTTTGGTTTTTTTTTTGTATGCTGCAGTAGCCCTTCAGTTAGCCTTGCAGTGTTCTCCTGGGTACTATTTACATTTAAAATAATGTTTGTAAGAAATTGTTTCATGTGCATTAGAACTGTGTATGTATATTTCAAAAGCTCTGTCCCACCAAGAATACTTTTGGATTCCCTCAGACAGATTGGCTGCCTAAACCCTGGATTTACAGTTTTATTGACTGAAAATTCAGACAATAATAAAAATGCTACTAATAAAAAGTCCAACCCAATCTACTAGCCCATTTTCTTGTGAAGATAGCCTTGACACATTAATTGATAGTATAGCTAGCTTAATGAAAATGAACACCTGGAACCTTGCTGATGGTCCACTCTGAAGGCTTCACAATGATCACTCTCCTTTCTTCTCTTAAGTATACTTAGAACGAGCCATGCATGTTTTGACCTTGCTCTCTGTGAAAAAAGGATTGTAAATTATTTTGGTGAGAGGAGAGAAGGAATGAGCAAAACACAGATCACTCTCAAATTTGAGAAACAGCCAGAATATTTATTTCAAGAAAGATAATCCTGCCTTGAGTTCTTCAGAAAAGGGAGGGCTCTCAGGTGTGCCAAACCCTGCATATCTAGCTACCCCGTGTCACAGAGACTGGAGCTCTGTGTATCTCTTCAGAGATGCAGGTAGCTGAGAGGGGACATTTGAAAGAAGGCAGAGAAGTTCTGAAATCTGCCTGGTAGGCACCAGTCCAAAGGAACTCATTCAATATTGAATTGCTTCTGCGGAAATTTACAATTTTGACAAATTAGTAAAAGCTGATGAGGAATCTTTTCATCTGACTTTTCTGACCGTCTCCATTACTCAGCCTATTATTGATTTAGACTTCAGACAGTGCAAATTCTCTGCCAAGCAGTCTACTTCAGCTGAGCCAGCTATTCTACTGAGGAACGAGTCAGCAGGACTTCAGACCATCAGAAGGGATATCCCAACAGCAGGAGAGTTAGCATAATGGAATGAACAAAGGCACTGATACCAACATTAACTAAATTCTGAACTCCTTTTGTTAAAAAAAAATCGATCATGTTTACATTTTTACAGTGTGGATACTTAATGTTGGACAGCTGAAGCCAGATTTGGTAAACACCTGTACTTCTCATTACTTACACTTTGTTTAATCCTTCTGCTTCAGCTTCCCTGTACTGAAAAATGAAGAGAATAAAATTATTATCTTCAGAGAGAGGTTATTATAATTAATGTTTGTAAAATCCTAAGTGTAATTGAAGCACACAGTAAACCTTCCAGCTAAGGATAGATAAGGATCTATAAATCTTCTGCAATTTGGTATATTTATTGCTTTTTCTTACTTTTTGATTATCCGTATTGGCAGGTCAAGTAAGGAAAGGGAATCAAAAGAAACTAGTGTGTAAGAACCATGTATAACATGACCTTAATAGTTACTGCTTTTACTGCTTCCACAGGATGTGGGTTTTTCCCCTCTATTAACTTCCTTGACCTTTTTTGTCAGTTTACCTTTGTCTTCCATATTCTGAGAAACCGGCCTAAATTAAGTGAAATAAGGCTTCTCTTTTAATATTTATGACAAAGGCAAGTTGGAAACAATGCTATAATAGCACCTCCTGAACTTCAGAGCACTTCGCATGATGATGGCATATTCTTTGCCCAAGATGCTTTTCACCTAAGAAGCATAAGAAATAGAAACTATATCCTTACCCTTTTGTGTTCCCGTTTCTTTGCTTAATCTTCAAAAACAGTAATTCAATAATATAGAAGTTCACAAGTATAATTGACTCAGCCACCTCTCCTCCTAGCAGAGGGTTCTTTAAAAACTAGACAGTTTTTCAAAAACACTAGACCTCCATTGATTTAAGCACTTTTGAAAATCAGGCCTGTTAGTTATGTGTTTACATGTCAATGGAAGAAACAGATTTTAGGATTCTAGTGGTAAAACTTGCCCTTAATTTTTCCTGAAAAATATACTTTACATTTCTACACGAACACGTTGCACTGAACATATTTTAGCTGAGAAGATTCCTTTGGCTTTTCTACATACACTGATGATCCAGAACTTTTTGAATCTTCAAAGGGCTAAGCGTGATGACTTTGCTGCTCTTGACAGAATGAGAGTTATAAAAATCCTTCAATTTTGGTGCCTGCTAGATGAATCTGTTCTCTATGCCTCTGAACTATTTTCAGTAAGTTACTAGTGGGACAAAGTTTTAATACAGACTTTATTTGATGAGCATATATTGTTTTCAAAGCAATAACTTTAATATTTGTTGTAAAAAAAAGAATTTATTTTTTTTCTTTTCATAGACATGGATTCTGAAACCCTGAGTTCAAATTTGTGTTCAGAGGAATTTTATGGTAACGATATGTAAAGTAGCAACGATGAAATGGACACAAGGCTCAGGCTGCTAACACTAACAGATGGTAACAGGAATAATTCAAGATCTGTTAAATTTCATCTTTTTTTTGCCTTTAAGGACCAGTTTTATCACATATAGGCTAAGAATAGAAATTTAGAAAATAGGCAGAATTTTGAGAAAAAGTAAGAAGCAGAAACAAAAATTTGCCAGCTCATCTTTTGTGTACTTTCCTCTTTTTTATTTTCCCTCTTGTCCTTTTATCTCTTCTCTTATCCTCACTTCTCCCTCAGTCTTCTCACCTCTTGTAATTTTTCAGCTTCCCTTATCCTGTTCATACCCTGTTTCAAGACATTCTACCTACTCCCTTAACTCTCTGCTGTGTCTTGGCTCTCACCTGAGGAGAAGCAGCCTGCTGGAGTGCTGTCTCCATTTAGCCCCTCTCCAGGGCTAAACTAGAGCAGTTGTTCTAACACCTGATGACCCATCCTCCCCCAGCTAGGAAGGGTGAATGTGTGTGCAGGTTAAGAATTGCCAAATTATTTTGTTTCCTGTAGTAGAGATACTTCAGATAATACCAGCATAATTGATACTAGCCTTGGTTTTCTGCTGTCAGGGTATTTGTCGGTCTTATTTTTGTACAATCTATGTTTTTCATGGAATTGTAATTAAGATTTTGTGTTGTCATTATAGTACAGGCCAAATTTCAGTTAGTCCCTGCAGCACTGATGTACCCCCTGAAGAGTAGCTCTCTTGTCACTTTTCCACCCTGACTTAGCTTGTGCCAGGGAATCATTTGGAGAGAATAATCTTTTTTTTTTTTTATTTTTTTTTTTTTTTCCTGGGGAGTCTCCCACAGACAGCAGGCAGTCACTATTCTTCTGAACTGTACCTATGGTTTCTGTATGATATTTCAGCCAGAGCTGTTCTTGTTGAATATGAAGAACACTGCAGACTCGGTGCCTCTTGTTGTCCACTTAAAATTAGTTTGTAAAATGTCTGGGGTAGAAATCAACTGAGCTTGTGTATGGATGCTTCATATGAGATTAGAGAAGTCTCTATCACACAAAGAAGCATCTCTCAGGATGTGCTTGGGAAGTGTGCTTTTGAACTATCAGAGTAACACATAGTAAGATTCAGCCTTTATTTATTTGCTTAAAAAGCAGAGACAATCCTGGAAAGAAGATGCTTTCGGGTAATAAAGGCTTTACAAAGTCCTGTAGTCTAATAAGCATATCTAGTGTTCTAGTTTTCTGTCTCAGCTAGAGAAGGAAATTAAATTTCCTTAAAGATAAGAGTGCTGGAATGTGCCTTGCCCATGCTCCAGAAGATTTCTGACAGTACTGTATCACCCCTTCTCTGCTTTGGGTCCAGCTACATCCCTTTGAAAACACACTGCTCCCCATGCAGCTGCTCAGGGAACAGTCTTGCCTTTGCCTGGTGGGTGGTAGAGCATCTGCTGTCGTGGGTGAGCACTGCTGATTTCTCCCAATAGAGGGCAGTGATTATACTGCTGGCCTCACTGCAATTAAAAGTAAAATCTGCCTGTGCCATGTATTTGTCAAGAGGTAGCTTTTAGGAATATAGAAACTATTAACTAGCCATATTAAATTATGATGAAATATAGAACTCATAATATAACAGCAGGCTAGCTCATATAATAGACAGATGTATTATTTTTAGGAATGGGAAATTCTGGGGTGAGTCAAATTGCAGCTAGCTATATTCAAATATTTCTTTTCCAGCCAGCAACTGGCTTTAAGGCAGAGAATTCCTCATGTTGACTGTCTTGAATACAGACGGTAGTTGGCATCTGCTGTAAGAAATTTCCTGCGTGTGCTATCCCTCTTAGTGAATATCATTCCATTTTGAGCCTAATTGAAAACTTAAGATAGAAAACTCAGCAATTATTTTTCCCTGCAGTACAATATTTAATATTCTGATTTCATGGCTGTCTGACTACAATGATTAGGAAGAACATTTTCTTATAGTATTTACAGTACCACAACAATGTATCAGGACCATTGCGTATCAAGGGAAAGAACTATTATGTTAAAATACGTGCCACTTAAAACCACACCTAATTAAAAAGTAAGATGCTGTTGAAAGTTACATTTGATGTAGTCAATAATTGCTTTGTAAGCTTTTCCTTGTCTTTGGCTTTGAAAAAGCTGTTTCAGGATGAAGAAAACAGCCTTAAACTAGAAAGGCTTTAACAGGAATGATCTGCAACAACAGAGATAACACCTCTGCAAAAAAGACATTTTATGTTTAGAACTGTACTACCATGCTAAGTCCAAGGCAGTGTGGTTATTTTTGCTGATGGAGAAATGGGAAATATGTGTGCAGTTGCTGATGGTTGTATAGTCCTTTTACTGAAACAAACTACTCAGTGGGACAAACTCTTATCCAATAACCTCTGTGTTAAGTGGGGTGGAGACCCCCAGTATTTACAACAGGATACTGGTTAGGAGAAGTAAATAAGGATAGAAACTTGTTCAAAATGTCCTATAATCTTGCATAGAAAGTTTGAAGAAGTACTATAAATTTAAAATGTTTGCTTGTATTTTTCTTTTTATATCAGATAGTATTACTGAAGTCTTCACTAACATCTATGTGACCAGTTTTGGACCTGTTTCAGATACTGATATGGTGAGTTTCTGCATCTTTTGCATATATGGTAAATGGTATAAGATATATACTATTAACTTCTTTTAAACTTGTAGTCTACTTTTATTTATTGTGGACAAATTTGGGATAATTTTGCTGAAGTCAGGAAGGGCCAAATCCCAAAATCTCTAAAGATGGAAATTGGTTACATGATAATTACACTTGTATTAGCTCTTTAGTTTGGAGCAATAAATCTTCTGAGTGTCCCCACTGACTGAACTTTGGTTCATATTCTGGAGCAGTCTTGAGATGAGTGAACTGGATTCCTCTTGGATGAAACTAGAGCAAAAGGTGCACTGCAGAAGCACACAATGTTGGCAATAGTCAGAGAGACCTATCTGGAGTCAGTCTAAACTACACTTTTTGAAAGACATAGCTTGGAAGTTGGGTCATCAGCATGATCGTGTTGTTCTACAGACCTGTCCTGCATAATTTTCACTCTTTAGTAACCATTTAAAGGAACTTGGTGACATTAAAAAGAAAGAAGCAACCAGAAAATTGCTCTGGACTACAGTTTTCGTGAAAACTGCGAGGCAAGGGGTCCTTTGCAGACTCACTGAAGATCATGTACAGATTAGGAAGAATATGCTACACTGGGGGGAAAGATCTTCATGGATATAACATCTCTAAAAGGAAAGAAGGGAAGAACAATCTGAAAGTCACTTTAGCTACCCTTGCCATTCCTGCAAGAAATAATTTTCCTGCATGACATTATTTTCTATAGTGTTTTGAACATTCATGATTGTATATGAGACATGTAAAATACTACCTATGTGTATCTATAGGTATTAAAAATAGATATTTTTAAAAACAGGCAATATTTGCTTTTTCTATCAAAACTTTCAGGTTATGCATCATACAAAACAGGAAACGTCTTGATCTTACAAGCTAGATTGCAGTGGAACTAAATATTTCACGGTACAGTGTACATTTTAAAACATATTTGTTCACTGACTAATAAGTAGTCTTAGCTTTGCAGAAAATATTGGGGTTTTCTGTTTGTATTTTGTTTATGATAGTTTAAGTTTTCAAGTTTTGTTTTGATTATGGTGAATGTATTATTGAGGTTTCATGTGAAAAGTCATTTACAAAAAAATAGACATTTATTTTCTTTTTGTCAGTATATATGTTGCTGATTCTTTTGAGGTGTTTTTTCCTAATGATGTTAAGTTTCTGAAATGATTTTTTGTTTTATTGCTAATTATAAAAAACTATTATTCACAGCCATCGACAAGGGTGATTTGAACATCTTGACCTTGTTAGTCTAGTATCTCATGACTTCACAGTATTCCTGTGAAATGAGGAGATGATATTAACCTAATTTTAAAGATGTGGTACAGATGCACAAGGAGACTTACCCAAGGCTGCACAAGTCATCTGTGCTTAATCCCTATCTAATCCCTAGCTTCTGAAAAACTTTTGATGCTGGTGTGTAAACGTGTGGAGAACTCTGGGTGTCCATTTGAACAGACAGATATGACGGCACAGTAAAAAGCTAGCTAGGTCTTTTGATGCTATAGATGTAAAAACTCTATGCAGTGGTGTTAATCAAAACAGAATTCAGTGTATTAGAACAACAGCTGTTATTGTAATGGGTAGATCTATTTGCAGATAAGTAAATAGGTAAGTAAGAGCAGTTTAACACTTACTACTAGAAGTTTCAGAGTTAATTTATCTTGTTCAGCTGATAATATGTATGAGCAGTCAATTAGAAAATTTCAGCATGTGAGTTTTGAAATAATAGATTCCAAACTATCTCATATTGTGTTGAACATGAAGGTGACATTAGAGGTTTTACCATGAGTAATACTGTTTCATTTAGCTATTGCATTAATGAATTGATAATGTAAACTGCTTTACAGAGGATTTACTGATATTTTCTTCTGTAAATATTGGAAGCTCTGGAATACTCTTATTTTATAAGATTCCTCCTTAAAAAACTTCATTGGAAGAACAACTTTGACTCTAGCTCATGTCCTCCTAAATCTTCAGAGGATCCCAAACTGAATCTCAGATCTTTTCAGGAAAGTTGGGTCTCAGCTCCTGAGGTCTTCTGCTTTCACAGTGTGAGTGGTGAGAGGTCAGTCACATCAGGTTTTTAGACTGGACACTGTTGTTCAAAACTCTTGTAGTCTTTGCTGCCAGTAGGTTCCTTCTCCTGGGATTTTTCTTGGCAATGAATGTGAGCATATAAATGACTACACTCCTTTGCATTATCTATTTGTCAGTTTGTTGGTTTTTGTTTGTGTTTTTGTTTTTTTGTGGTTGTTTTTTTCTTTAATTATGATTTATATTTTTTTGTTTTGGTTTGTTTGTTGTTTTTTGTATGAGTGTGTGTGGTGGTTCTATTTTTTGTTTGTTTTGGTGTGGGGTTGTTTTGTTCTGTTTTGTTTTGTTTTTTCTTGGTTTGATTTGGTTTGGTTTTTTTTCCCCTTAGTTAGCATCTAATGAAGAATAACAGTGGCTAGGAGAAAAGCCCAGGAAAATAGGAAGAAGACTCACTGCCATGGGAGAAGATTAATTTGTTTTTATAGTATGGAAGAGGGAGTTGGCACACTTAAAATGATGGGTGGATTTGAGCTAAGGATACAGTTGTTACATAGTAGCGTTGATTCACAAAGTTGATAAAATGTCATTCTAACCTTTGTTGTTGTTGAGTGATAACAATTTGTGAGGCTTCTGTTTTCCTCACTAAATACAGTGGTTCTCATTAATGCTAATACAGTAGCACGTGAAATTTGTGACTCGGTATGATTGCTAGAACGTAGGTTTTTATTCATAGTCTGTGTATTTTTCCAGTGTCACAATTTTGTCAAAAAATAATTAAGTCCAGGGGAATTTGAGCTTTGACTGATTTTTTTAGGCTATCTTAAGTTGTCATTAATAAATTTAGGTAAAAGCCAAGGCTTGAGTTTTTTCGCTTGATGTGTTAAGAGTCAAAACCTTTTCATCTTTGTTGTGGATTACCATTTTGACTAAGTTAAAAAGATGCTACTCTCTATTCTGCCCAAAATAGTCAGCTACCGCATCTGTTAACTCTTGTTCAGAACTCTCTTGCAAAATGCGCTTCAAATGAACTGTTGTGACTGAAATATTGGTGTATCTGTATTAGCTGTGTCATAAAAATGCTATTGTGTGTCAACCGTGGCGTTTAATGTCAAAGGAAATGCCGATATACAACAGGAATTTTCAACTTCATTTTGCAAACTAATGAGAATCAAGGATGGCAAACCAAAACATGGGATCAAACAGATTTTACTTTCACTGTTCTGTCTTTTTGAGCTGTTATTTCTCTGAAATGTTTAAGTTCAGTTTTATGATGATATGCCTTATAGGCTTCCAACCAGATCAGCGATACAAATTTCTTCTGACATTAGCCTGAGAGAAAAAAGCTGCATTGTTTAGAAAAACAAACAAACCAAAAATTGAACAGAACAACTGAAAAACAAAGCATATCTGAATTTTCTAAAGAGATATGAGGTTAAGTTAATTAAAGAAGCTAATTAAAACATTTGCAAAGTGTTTAATATATGAAAATTCTGAGGTGAAGGATAATTTTCTTTGGATTATGATTTGTAGGATAACAACATGTAAATTATTTAATTTAAACAGTAAAAATTATTCTCTGTTTTTGAAAACTAATTATTTGAAATCTGGTGGTTTGACATATCTTTATAAATATATATGCTGCTAACTCTGATTTTAGCACTGCAAGCGAGGCATTTCTACAGGTTTTTCTTAGACTTTCTTTCTGGGCTCTCCTGATAGTTTGGTTTCTAAAATATCCCAGGTAGCCATAAGTACTGATGTTCTTGATATGAAAACAATAATATAAATAATAAATGAGAAACATATTTGCTCCTCAAGCAATAGTTATGGTATATAAAACAGAGCATACAGGCACTGAGAGCCTTTATGTAAGGTCTGCTTTCAAGAAAGCTTTGCCAAGATTTTGCCAAATTTTATGTCAGTGCAGTCTTACTAATTCTCATTGGGAACAGTCTTTCCTAAAACACAGTTAGTAGGTGGCAGTACTTGAATCAGTTTTGCTTGAATATTAAAACTAACAGCTTTATAGAAATTTTGTGTTTCAACTTTCAACCTTAGCTTTTCATTGTCTTTGTGGACTTTTGTTTACTGTGATTACATCTTTGGGTTTTTTTCCAGTTTGTTTGTACATCCCATTTTTTCCTAGTTTCTTGATGATAGACCTCTATGTTTTCACTCTAGAGTCAAGAAATATGAACATTTCTCTGTAGAGATAGTCATACCCAAATGTTTCATCACTACACACACTTCCATCTTCTCAGTTCCTAATTAAACTTTCAAGAAGCATTTCTGATGTTTTTCAAATATAGCCAAACCAGAAATTTTCTAGTCAAACCCAGAAATGACCAAAAGGATTGTCACAGTACCTCTCACTACAACTGAGAATGGTTCTTTATAAAGAGTGAACTGACAATTCTTTTTTTTGTGTCCATTTTTCAGATACCCTAATTCCATTTTGTATTTCAGTTTGTTGGGTTTTGTTGTTGTTGTGCTGTTTGTTTATTTTATTTTTTTTCTAGGAAACTTATTTTTTAGCTGTTTCAAGTTATTAGCTATGGTTTCTTAACTGGAGAGAAGCTTTACAGGGGTTGTATGATATGTAAGTCAGGACAGAATAAGGGACTGCACCAAGATGACTTTTTTTTCCACAAAGATAAAAAAAGCACTTCAATTATTTTACTGTAGCTTTTATTTAAGTCAGTAACAGAAGACTAAATAGTAAAAGGCAAACAGAAATGATAAATACTCTTGGCTTTCTTGAGTGTTGGGGAGCATCTACATTGTCTTTTTATCATAGAATCATAGAATTGTCAGGGTTGGAAGGGACCTTAAAGATTGTACAGTTCCAACTCCCCTGCCATGGACAGGGACATCTCCCACTAGAGCAGGTTGCTCAGAGCCCCATCCAACCTGTCCTTAAAAACTTCCAGGGACGGAGCTTCCACCACCTCTCTGAGCAATCTGTTCCGGTGTCTCACCACCCTCATGGTGAAGAACTTCTTCCTAATGTCCAAGCTGAATCGACCCATCTCTAGTTTTAATCTATTCCCTCTAGTCCTACCACTACCTGACATCCTAAAAAGTCCCTCCCCAGCTTTCTTGTAGGCCACCTTAAGATACTGGAAGGCCACAGTGAGGTCTCCCTGGAGCCTTCTTTTCTCCAAACTGAACAACCCCAACTCTCTCAGTCTGTCTTCTTAGGAGAGGTGCTCCAGCCCTCTGATCATCTTCATGGCCCTTCTCTGGACACATTCCATTGCATCCGTATCTTTCTTGTAACAGGGGCTCCAGAACTGGACGCAGTACTCCAGGTGGGGTCTCACAAGAGTGGAGTAGATGGGGAGAATCACCTCCCTAAACCTGCTGGTCACGCTTCTCTTGATGCAGCCCAGAATATGATTGGCTTTCTGGGCTGCAAGTGCACAGTGATGGCTCATGTTAAGTTTCACATCCACCAGTACCCCTAAGTCCTTTTCTTCAGGGCTGCTCTCAAGCCAGTCACTGACCAGCCTATATCGGTACTTGGGATTGCTCCGACCCAAATGGAGGACCTTGCACTTGGTCTGGTTGAACTTCATGAGGTTGATATGGGCCCACCTCTCCAGCCTGATCTGTTTCTTAAAAGTCAGTGCATTGGTTGCACTATTCCCTTTTATTGTAAGCTCAGGTCATTCCCTTTGTAGGTTATGTCCATAGGCTGAAATTTTGAAGAGGATATCTCACATGGTCTGTTGCAGAATTTATGTCCTTCTTTTCTGTTGGGAAGGCTTCTCTTCCCAGGCTCCTCTGTGCTGAATTCTTCCTAATGGATCAATATTGGAGATTGATTTGTCAGAGGCTGTGTCCAAGCCCTTCACTGACATTAGCTTTCAGTGTACCTCTTATTTGGATTACTGTCCTTGGCACCAGGCATCCATCGTGTTTCAGGGTTGCTCTTTCTCCATGTCTGAATAAAAAATGATAATGAGAATTGTTTGTGTTTCCAGTGACAGCAGTATAAATAATATCCTGTAGACTATTTTCTAAGTAATCCCTATTTGTATCTTTCACATTCCTCTCTTATCCCTCCTCAGTGATTATTTTGGACTCAGAGTTCATTCTACATCAGGTTTATAGAAAGAAAGAGAGAAAATCATTCAGAGAAGGTCCTTTTCAGAAATGGTTATGAATAGGAAGACATGCTCTTCCCTAGACACTATCATTCAAACTGGTTAAACACACTTTTTCCAGATTTTTTTCAAATACTTCATGTTTAGATTAAATGCTTAAGCAAAAATGACTGAAGTTGGCAGATGAAGCAGAAATAAAGGGCTTGAAATGAGTTCTTCAAATAGAGGAAAATCATACTGCAATTCCCTAGAAATACACCACATATTCTTTATAGTATTAAAGGCCATATATATCTGGCAGACATTACTTATGTATTTAAAAATGAAAACATGTGCCTTTGAAATGCAAGGATGGGATAATGATTAAGTTTTTAACAGGGCTGTTAAGGGTTTTGATAAAAAATAACCAACAGTGCAGTTTCAAACCACAACCCTCCCGCAGGAGGGAGTTTATTCAGAAAAATTTCAAGAACTCTATTTGCCAGTTTATAAGACCTGCACCTTTCAAAGACCCAAAATGAATTTCTGACTGTCTGCTGTTTTCATGTTCTGTGTTAGAAAGTAAATTTTCCAAAAGAACAAATGGACTCAGTTTATACATCTGTGCAGTGAGATTTGATGTTGGATACACAACTAGTGAAGTCCTTATACAGAGCCTGAGTAGTCAGTGTTTGTGTTTGGAGCCTTGATGGGTTTTTGAGGAGAGGAGAATTGCATCCTGAACTCCTTCAGTCCTGATATTGTTAGATAATTATTTTTATTTGGAGAAGAGATAAGTATAAAGTGAGATGGAGAGGGTAGAAACATTGTTATCCAACCTGGTAGGTAGGCCTAGATAAAGCCAAGCCATACAATGGTCTACTTCTAGAACTGTGGGATTTTGCAGATGCTGTAGTATGTTTGCCATTTGTACCATGCATAAATCTATCCCACAGAGAATGAAATGACCAAGACAACAAACTAACGTTTTGATCCTCCAACTGTAAAGCTAATTTCATCATTCACTCAAAAGCTAGATCCAAATGCTTAGTGAAGTTTGGTAAACATATTTGCAGAAGATTCACCACAAACTTGCACTCATCAAACCAACAAATATCACATTATAGCAAGAATGCATATACTGTGCAGATGATTTTGCTCTTAATAATTGCTTTTTTTTTTTTGAGTCTCCTGTCTAAAACTTCTTGCTTTTCTTGGAAGTGGTTTTGATACTTAGTTGCATACCAGCCATGTTAGTATTCACCAGTGCTAGTTGCATACTAATATTGTTGATACTTTTAAGGTAAACTGAAAGAAAAATTGCCTTAAGGTAATATAACAAAAATGTGTTCTTTAAGACTGAGAAAAAATTGAGAAATTATACTAATTTAAGTTAGTATATATATTGTTAATTTAAATTAGCTAGAGCACCTCTTCTACAAGGACAGGCTGAGGGAGCTGGGATTGTTCAGCCTGGAGAAGAGAAGGCTCCAGGGACACCTAATAGCCACCT